>VXBO01005456.1:226941-248329 GCA_013400135.1 Rhinoptilus africanus | reverse complement strand
AAGGAGTCGATACCTGCTCTAACATTGTAGATATTTCTCTCTATATCCTCCCGCCTTTGTTGATGCAAGTGAAGATGCAGCTGAAGTTCTGAATTCAGCTCCTCTTTCTTGGCAGCTACAATGGCACAGGAGTTGGATAGGGACTCTGGAAACCATTTCTCCAAGTGCTCAAAAAAGCAGAGACGAATCCTACGATTAAAAAATTAATATTACAGTGAGGAACAGTAAGTAATAAATTAGAATGTATTAAATATATTAATTCTAAGAATTTAACGTAGTACTATAGGAAGATACAGATTCATTACCATTTGCACAATACTGGTAGAGCTGTTGAGCTGGCTGCATACTACTGAGTACCACGCATTTTACCTTCATGGTTCTGCAGAGAATTTGGGCACATTACTTGCCTTTCTGTAACCTGTTTTCTCACTAAATAATTTTCTGTAAAATATGAATACTCTGTAAGAGGTAAATGCTTGTGTGGTACTTTGAGAACCATGGATAAAAAGCAATATAAAAATAATCTCTTATTTTTATCAGTTTAAAAGAAGGAATAACATCAGAATAATTAGATAATTTTTTGATCTTTAGTCTAATAGTTCTTCCAAACAGCTGAAATTTGACTATTACCTAAAGGGAAATGAAGAACATAAACTGTTTTCTACTAACCGTTTCTTCATCTCTACAAACACGTTTTCTTTGATAAGTACATATTTCAGGTACATAGGAAGTGATTCCTTTTTTTCATATTTTGTAAAATAAGTCTCCTGGATGTTAGTCTTTTCTGTCTCTTTAACTCCAAGAACTGAGTAAGTGTTTCCACTCGAAGTGGAGAAGGTCTCAGCATCAATTTCAGAGCTTTCTGCCTTGGTGCTGTCGAACAGAGCCTAGGAAACAACTGGAAATCATCATCTGTTATGCTTAAAGCTATAAGCATAGAATCAACAGTGCACAAGCTAATATAGGAATCCGAAGGATATTAAGAATAATGTTCTGGTTCTCAATTTGAATGACATTCATACAGAGAACATGCTTGCAAGTCTCAATAGGCAGAGTCATTAAAGTTTTAATAAGTTTTTTGTATGGTGATAAATTCATGTAACTAAAGACCTAAAAACCTAATACTTAGATAAAAATACAGCTTAAATCATTCACCATGGGTTAAGAACACTATGATGAATAAATGAAAAAAAGAAAGATATTTTTTAAAAAAATCTATGGAAAAGGTTTTACAAGGGTAAAATCAGTGCATAAAGAATGGCTCTGAACTGTCTTATACACTCCATTTCCCCATAAAAAGGATCTAAAGCTCTAATAGTCCAGAAAACTGAAAACAATAGAGCCCTGCACGCTTTGTGTATAAACTAAATTTAATTTACTTTAAGGAATTTAGACTTACCTCAGCAAAAAGAAGATTTCCTATGCATCATTATTTTGTGCAAGAATTCCTTCACCTTCCAATTTATTGTCTTGTTCACTTACCTGGGTAAAGCTTACCCCCTGTCCTGATTGCTCACTTTCTTCACTTTCATGAGGAATACTTTTCCCATATTTTTTTTCCTCTGTTTCTTCAGCTTCCAGAGCAAAGTTCTCCTCATTCTCAGCTGTGTTTGTTTCTTCATTTTCTCGCTGATTACTATCCATCTTTTGCTTTCCTTCATTTTCTTGCACAATGCTCTCAGCTTCCTGCTCCACCTGATGTTCAGCTTCTGAAGCCTTATCTAGTTCTTTCCAGTTAAAGCAGAGTTTTACTGGTCACAACCCAAAGAAATACAGATTGAAAAACAAGCAAGCAAAAATACCTGTTTGTACCATTGAGGTATTACCTTGATCTTGAAATGTGAATTCTATCTCTCCTTGCAAGTTCTAGAAGCAAAACAACAACAATGTAGTTTTGTTACTTTGCATTTTTCAGTTTAAAAGGCATGTGAATTTGCTGAAATGCTGTTTGTAACAAGGACAGAGTTAAAAGTGTGGGACAGAGAAAGGTTTTGTGTTTCCCCCCTCTATTTCTACCAAAAGTACTTTAGTCCCATGGCCAAAATAATGCTTTAATTTATATAATCTAAACTCTAAAGCGAATGTAATTTTTCCCAAGAATGAAAAATTAATACAACATTTTAAACCAGAAGAAGTTTGTTTTCTTTATACCTGTTTGAAGATTTCCTTTACATTAAAATATTGGCTGATGGATATACTATAGGAAATCAATTCCTGCAAAATATCTTCTGGGTAAGCCGTAACTTTATCCATCAGATCTTGGTTGAATGTCTCATACCTGTCAAATTTAAGGTCACTGTTTAAGAGACTTGAGTATATATAGAAATAAAATTAAATATGACTACAATGTCTTTAAATCCAAATTTAACTTTTCGACCAATCTCACAAAACCCTTAGGCTATAACATTGTACTATATCTGTTTAGCCTGAATAGAATCACACCCTGGCTTGTTAGTAGAGATTAGATCATTACAAATGCACAGAAGTTAAGAATTATTCACAACGAAGTATTTCAGATCTTTCATGCTTTCAGTACTTTCACTCGCATAACAGGTACATTACCTTTGTGTTTGCTTTTAAAACTGTCCTAATGACTATAAAGGGTACTGAATCAATAGCTCTAAACACACTTACAGCGTGAGGTGTGTGCATCTGACTCTCAGGTCAACACCACTCTTCTACTATTCCTATCATCAAGCATCGAGCAATGCAAATGCTTGATCATGGGAAATGCAATAGACAGACTACCAAAATATAAACTTTGGTTATCTCAAAGTTATTAGGAACAACTAGTCCTTGCAACTTTGAAAGGGCTTTACTTGTTAATTTTGCACTACAAAACTCATACCTAGCTCTAATGTCATCTAAAGAACGAAGTGCACTCTTCAAATATTTATTCAGCTTTTCTTCAGAGCTCGCTGTTCTCATTTCATGCAAAATTTTAGCCAGATTATCTTCCATCACCTAAGGCCATACAAAAAGAAACCAGTACAAATGAATAAGTAATTAATAAAATGTTTCATAACTATTTAGAATTCAAATGATTTAACTATGTACACATATTCTACATCAAGAAGGGAAGCTACCTTACCAAAGCTTGTCTATTATGAAGATCTTTCATACATAATTAACAACATCTTTGACATTGCCACCCCAAGTTGCATGATACATCCATAATACGAGAACTTGACATATAAACAAGATTCTATACCTGCATGATATCTTATGAGTAATAGAAACTTGCAGACACTTAACACAGAAAACATAATCTTTATCACCATTGCCATATCAAGAATAAGATATGAATGCTCATTAAGTGTGAAGTAAGCAGTTCGCAAAAAATGCACCGATAGGATGAAACTACCCTGTAGAAATTCCAGTATAAATGTCAAAGAATACATTTAAATTTTATACCGGTATTTTGAATTCCAGAAGGTTCTCTGCATTAAGAAGCCCTTTTCTTACATCATACCATATCCTTATTTTTACGTTTATACCTGTATTAAATTATGCTGTTCCCATCTACATTCATCTAATTTCTTCTGAAGTTCACTTCCCTGCTGGGACAGTTTGAGTTGATGGACATCCCAGAGACCCATGGCCTCCTGAAAATAGCTGCACAAGTCTTCACAATTCCGCTCATTGTGTTTAGCCAGCTCCTCAAAGTCTCTCTAAAGAAATACATTTAAGTGAAACAGTTATTATTAAATCGTTTCCTGGAAGGTGAAATAAATGAGTAAGGGGACATATGACATGACAAAAAACTGTCTGGAAGTTTAATATCAGTATTCAACACAGTCTTTTGTATTTAGAGAGGAAAAAATAGTCCAAGTAAACTGGATACGAATGGGGATTTTTATTCTAGAAGCTGAGATATCAAAACTTGCATTTATTCTTCTGGTACTGCGAAGCACAGAATTACTAAGTTCTGCATCTGCCCTGAACTATGGCCATCTATCATTCTAGGAAAAACTGACCAGTCATTTTCAGGTATGGAATCATAAAAGGTAGGATTGAAAGAAATTTGGGAGATCATTTAAATCTATCCTGCTGCCTTCAGACAGGATGAGCTATACCTAATTCATCCCTGACAACCTATTATAAATATAAACCGAACAATTATGAACTGTTCTCCTTGAATCACAACAAACTTCTTTTATTTGTGGGGCATTTGTCACGCTATGGACCTCTTTCTAACATGACACCAATAGCCTAAGATGCATATGGCATTTCAGGCAGTACGCAGGAACAACACACTACTGCCAGTGAGTAATGAAAATAGATGTAATAAACGTACACTCATATGCTCCATTTCTTCTTCAAACCGACTTTTTAGTTTCTCTGTCAACGGAAGTAACTCAGAATTCACAATTTCTTCAGCCTCCTTTTTTGTGCAAACATTCAACAGGTTATTCTAAATGAGAAGAATGGTAAATTATTGACATGAACATAGTATAACATAAATCACTGTGTGGCTTTTAGAGAGTATAGCTCAACTTAGTGTTTCCGCTTTTCTTGTGAATGAATAGAGAAAGATTCAGCCTCGTAGATCTCACATTCTGGTAGTAAGCAGTACAATTCCATTTGGACACAAAGTGAGCAACTGAAGCAGAGAGGTGGAATTTCTTTCCCAAAATAAGACAGATTCCCCACAAAAGCTGTGGGTTCTGGCCCCGAGTCATCTACCTAAATGTGAGACAGTAATCCTTTTATTACTGGTATTTCTTACTGCTTTTACACATCTCAAGTACAAATATCACATGCTACTAGGAAGCAAAATGGACAATAAGTTTTCTAACAGAATAAGACAAAGGTTAAAAAGTAATTTCACTCCTTATCTCAATGATTGGTGGATCTTCAAACCCGTATTACTGTAACAACACGTTGTATACGGTTACCAACAATCCTTCCAATATTTCACAAAGCTACGATACTAACCTTGCACAACTGCATTTCTGCCAAACATTTTTCCAGGACCGTCTCATGGTATGTGTGTATTTTCGTCATGCACTGCCGGTTGTGGGTATCTGAAGGATATGGAAGAACAGGCGCATTGTAAGCGCAGTGTGAAATGGAAACATGACAGAGGATCTCTGTCTCAGCACATGGATGAGTCTCAGCACAGATCATACATCCCAGTAGTGTCTTCACACTTGTACAACACTACCAACCAATAAAATAAGATGTTTTAATACAAATCCTTTTATCATTACGCTTAAAAGTTGTGAGTTGTTTACAATTGCTAGCAACTTCTTTGCTACTATACAGGCTGCAAACATTAAGAGAGGATGTGGTCTGGAGAAACAGAAGGTAGACACACAGAGGGAAGGCACACCACAGGACTCTGAGAAAGGAAGCATCAGAAATACTTCCCCTCTCATTCTCCCAAGAGATAAAAAGGAGTATTTTTGTATGATTGAGAACTGTTCTGCATTAAAATTAGCCTTCTACTTTCCCCAGATGAATTCTAACCAAGTCGGCTCCTGCTAGATCTCACCATGCAAAAGTGCTAGTGCTGGCAAAAGAGAGGTGATGCAATAGATGGCTTATTTTGGTCATATCGGTGCTCAAACGACTTAGCAGGTACATGGAAATTCATGGAACAAAGAACACAGCAAACATATACACTCAAAGCAACCCTCTGACTCATTACTGCATGGAAAAAAAGAAAGAAGGAATTGCTTGAATTCCACATTGTTTTTATGACTTCCCGTCTTACCTATACTTTTGTTTAAATTCACCAAAGATCTGTACCATTCATTTATGTCATCTTTCGTGTATATTGGAGGCAACAAATCACTATCAAAATAGGAAATAAGAGTCAGGTATCTTCAAATACAATGCAGTCGCTTCTTAAAGGATGAAATTATGAATCAAAGTAACCATACTACTGTGCTTTATTTTATGTACAGTCATGTCAGCAATGAAAATAAAACAAGATGACTGCTGTTTTTCAAGGCCATTGTTCACTGACAAGGAACTAGCTGTAATTCATCTTGTTGATACAGACATTGTAAAAGAAAAGCTGTAAATATTGTTATGCTTTGCACCCAAACCACCATCTTCTTGTCAGGATGGGCATTCAAACATAGCAGTGTTATATTTCTATCAAGACTCCTTTCTTAATTTACTATACAAATTAAACTCCCACACAGAAAAGACACCTTAACCAGATCACCGATTTTTACCTACCTACCCATCCTTGTCTGCCACTTCCTACCATGTTTCAAATGTCACTATGATTTACTCTTCTGTTCCTGCATTTCTAGCCCTTGATCACCCCCTATTTAGTGTAATTGGTGAGTTGAAAGCCAAGAATGCATCTTTTCCATCAAAAGGTTTACAAAAGAAGTTTAGGCCCTGCCTTGTTGCTACATTGTACAATCGCACACTGAAAGGCAGCAAAGTGTACTTTGTATTGAAGTCCCTTTTAACCCTAGAAATAATTCTATTTTCCTTTGTTTCTGTTCTGTCTTTTGTCATACCTAAGGTGCTGCAGAAAGTCCAGTTTCCTTTCACTAAGTAAAATTTGTTCTGTTATCATATTTTCCATTTCTGTTTTCACAGTTGGGGGATTCTGTATTTCTTCATTTGCCATAAATTCTCTGTAGGATGGAAGAATACATTGAAGTAAATGTATGTTTGGGAAAATTTCATGTTTGAAATACAAATACAAACTGTACTTTATACATACCAGGTAAAAAAAGAATGCTAAGTTCTTTTAGCTTTTTGATTTTATAATAGAAAAATTATAAAATATTACTGCTTATAGAAAACACAAGTGAACACTAGTGACTTTGTGTTATTTGTACTCCAAATTATAATTGTAAAATTACTGACCTGAACACACGAACTAAAGAGTTCTTATGTATGAGCTTCCAGTCCTTGACTCTATCTTGCCATCTCAATCGATGTGATAAATCCTTCTTCATCTCTGATTTCATTAGATTAAAGAACAGCTTGGCAATTGCCCTCTGATTAGCCAACAGTGCTCTGTTAATCATCTGTGTATTAAAAAAACAAAAACAGGAATAAAAGCAGCATATAACATGCAAAACAAAAAAAATCGTCTATGTAAAACAAGAGAAAAAGAACACAAATGACAAAGAACACTCTGCAAAATAGAACACTCTCCTATACTGCAGTGACTGATACGTAGAAATAATTAATTACATTTGGAAAAAAAGACATTTTGGGAATATTCAGATTGCTATCTTCTCACAGGTAAAACAGACTCTCAAAATGAAAGATTTACCATGGCCTCATCATTCATGAGCCTGTAAACGTCAGCTGACAAGAAGAAGGAAATTTCCTCCAGTATCACAGTATACTTCCTCAGTACACCTGTTATCTGTGCAAGAAAAGAATACAGGAAAAAAAATATCTGTATAACTCACATGCCAGTTTCCCAAGCTAAGCAAGACAAGACAATTTTCTTCCATTAAAATAAATTCAACTGGCAATAACATTAGATCTGTTGACAGTCTGACCTAAATAACCCTGCAGAAGAATAAAAGCAGATCACATATTCTTTGTACCTTTATTATAGGCAATTGTGGAAGAAACACACACCTGGAAAAGACAGTAATCACCTCTTTGACTCCTGTGGAAAGCAGCCTCTCTTTGCTCTGCATCCAGCATTACGAGCAAATAATAATCTTATGCTTAATTAACAGCTATTAAAACTACAGCTTACTTTATCAGCTCGACTCCATTCAACCTTTTTTAAGGATTCATCCATTTCCCTAATCCAATTCCTTCTGGTCAAGGATTCCTGATGGATGACGTTCCACAGTTCTTCCAAATCCTGCAACAAGGATTTACTCTGAACCTCACTGAAAAGTAATGTCAAAAAAAATGACAAACAAAGAAACAAAAAACCACCCCAAAACCAAATAAGCATTTATATCTTAAAACTACAGCAAGACATCAGAAGCTATGTTATGCAGGCCAGGTACAAATAACTGAAGATGAGACAATGGCATGAGCCGCCTTACTTCAATCGAGAAACCTTCCAGATCAGCGTCAAACTCAATCTTTTTAAAAAGAAGTTCAATTTTTCTATCAGATTCCATCAGTTTTGTCCGGAGGAATTTTCCAGGCTCCAGAACAAAGGGCTCCATCTCCTAAAAAGGTAAAGAGGTCAGTCTGATCTTTTGAATATTAGGCCCAGACCTTAATATAGCACTCTAGGCTATCTGGGTTACAAAATCCAGTCTTACCCTGGCAATGCAGGCAAGCTCATGATGCATTGAGGTTAGTGCTTCATCGTGACGGCCTCGCCGGTGTTCTGCCAGGCGTTCCAAGATGTTACTTCTCGTTTCCTCAGGAACTGCCAAGAAAGAAATGAGGATGATGTAGCTTGGAACTGCTGCTGCAGAATACATAATGCATGCACAGTGAATCACTAAATCCACACTCTGACCTCTGTAGTTTGTGTGGTTATTACAGTGCATGACAGCTTTCCTGGGAAAGGGAAATCTATGCAAATGTAGGTTAAGTATAGTAAAGTCTATTTTAAAATTTCCTTTGATTTTAGTAATTTGTGATTTTCAGGATAAAAGTTTGGAAGTTATGAACTAAGTTCAGGTATGATGCAAAAAATGAGAATCAAGAATGAGATCTGCTTACATCCTAACTGGAATTGACCATCTAAACACAAACTGTGATTGATCAACAATTTTACAACCATTTTTAATATGAGTCGACTCTCCATCTTCAAAATTACCTACAAATAACCAAAAATGTGTCAGGTCATTTCTGAGCTTGATCTTATACCTTGTTCAGCTAAAACCATTATAAGTACGGTGGCTCCAAAGAATGCAAATGAAAACATCGGACATTAAAGGAAATAAATTTTACCAATAAAATCAGGTAGGGATCTGACTTCCTCAGCTGCATTTACATCTAAACTCTTCCAAACCTTTTGAAATGTTGCGGCTTCTCTGAAACAGAAAGAGAATAAAGCTTTGATTTGTACTAAATATGTAAGAGGAGAGACTTGCAATGAATATAATATTCAATTTAATTAACAAAATGTAACATTTAAGTGAACATAAGGATCATTCTAACTTCACAGAATACGATTCAAAGAATCAATGTTGCTACTTCTGAAAGGAATTTAACTGAGTAATTATCCAGCCTGGGTTGATCACAACCTCAAATCTGTTATGATGGCATAAAAGAAATAAATGCTAGGTTTAATACACGTAAATGACAAAGACACACACACTATCTCTAAAAGGTATAAAACTCTCTAAACTGTTAAGTCAGAACTAGCAAGAAATGCGGAGTTAGCCTTTATCTGCCCACTGCTCTTCCCATCAGATGGGCACCGTGTTTCTGCTTAGGGAAAGTGAGAATAATGGTGTCACCATCCAGAAGAAGGGTTAGGGTGAAAAGGGTGGACACGCTAATTTCTTTTCTTGCTCATTACCTAATCATTACTGCATCATCATGTAAACCATTAACATAGTTTAAAATATAGTTCAAACCCAAGTATCATAATGGTCTTCTATCTAGATTGCTTTGCATGAAAGAGACATAAAATTTCTTTTTAAAAGAAAAGCCATACGATATGCATGCCATTGCAAATATTAGCTTGTTAATCTGCACTTTACCAGGCTGCACCTCATTATGCTCAATTTACACCTGGCAAGGAGACAGCCTATTACAAATCATTAGCGCTGTGACCAAGAACGCGGGAGTGTCTAGCTCCCAGTGCAAATCTTGCAACTCCATACCTACAGTCATGAACGTGTAATTGGGGCTTTATGCTTCTGTTTGTACCTGTACAGTGGTGGCTTTTCTGTGGAGTCGCTGTAGGGTGTTCTCTCAACCCGCTTCTGCTGGTCACATGGCAGTAGCCTGGCATCAGCAGAAATTTCTGAATCCCAAACCGAAGCGGGCCTTTCACTCTTTCTAGAAAACCCGGTCTTTTTCCTTACTTCATCCAAAGAGCGCACTAAGCGAACCTTCAAAGAACCGTAATCAAAATGGTTAGAATTCTTTCCAACGCACTGAGCAGAGGATAATAACAAAATAACTGATAGAAACAGTGGGGGAAAGGTAAAATAATGAACACCATTTGGCAAGTGCGTAACAATTTTCATCCAAGGCTGTTTTCAAAATGAGAAAAAAAGAGATATCCCTTTTGTCCGAGAGGAAAACTGAAGAAAACAGGACTTTGTGCATTGCTTATGGTTACAAGGAACAGCTGAGGGAGAAATGCCTGAATCTGGCTTATTATGCTTCTTAAGTTATTTTCTACTACTAGGTTATAATTGTAATTGTTCTGCTTTCAGTTAATATGTCCCGATACACAATGAAGGCACAGGAACACTCACAGATGTATCAGAAAGCATATGCTGAAGATAACACAATTATTTTCTACTAAAACAAAAACCAGAAAGGCTGAAACTGACCTCTGGTTTGAGGTCACCACTTTTTAACAGCCAGCAAACAACTGAACAATCAAAATAACTCATTTATCTTTTACCCGTTTGTTTTTGGTTTTTTTTTTTTTCCTTCCTTTTACCTCATCGTCAAAGATGTGTGTGTAGACTTGTCCTCGGGGTAGGAGGCGCACGGCCCCCGCCCGAGGCATGGCCGCCCGGGCCTGCTTCCAGCGGAACTGCAGCTGGGGGCCACGGGGGGATAAACCGCTTCGGTCTGGCAAAGTTCTCCTCCCGGAAGGCGAAAGGGCAGGCGGGGCTCCCGCCTCCGCTAACGCTGCCGCAGGCGGAGCGCTCGGGTCATTTACAAACCGGGTACGCGCTGATTTACCGGCGGCGCCGCGCCCCCTCAGGGCGGCCGAGGCGGGCCCGGACCGCGCTCCCCNCCCCTCAGCCGCGCGCCCGCCGCCCGCCAACCCACGAGAGGGGGGGGGCGGGCAGCGCGACGCGTTGCCATGGCAGCGCGGGGGTAGGCGGGGCCTGGGCACGCCACACCCCCTCGTGACTCCGCCCCCGCCGCAACGCGGGGTACGGCAGAAACAGCGGCCTCCGACGGGAAGCGCAACGTGAGCCGACAGCNAGCAGCCTGGGCTGGTGGGAGGTGTCCCTGCCCAGGGCAGGGGCTAGCACTGTGGGGGCTTTAAGGTCCCTTCCAACCCAAACCACTCTGTAATTCTATAAAATAATAATTATTACAATAAATCCACCAGAAGGTTTTTATTTGGGATAGGGAATTTAATTAACAGACATACAGCAGGCTTTTTGTTGCTATAAGCTGGGAAGCCGCGGCAGCGACTGCCCTGCAGGCGGGGTTCCTCAGACACTGCCTAACCCGGCTGTTCCCGTAGCTCCCCAGGGACCCCCCAGGGACCAGCTGTCTCGCTCTCACTTCAAACCAGCTTTTTTCAAGTCCTCTGGCAGAACGCGGCCTTTCTTCCGGGCCCTGGCTTTCTTCTTCTCTATCCTATCCTTCTTCTTCTTCTGAATGTTCTTGCGACGCTTTTCCTGCCGCTGTTGCATCTTTTCCACCACTCTTTCCGTACGCTTCTCCCACTGCCTTTGGCGTTGAGCTTTACGCTTCTCCTTACGCTTCAGAGCTTCTTTCAGACGCGCCTCATCATCACGGATCTTCACGCCTTCCGCCTTATAGAGAGCATTTGTCCATTTCATCTTGTTCTCCAGGTCCTCGGCTTTCTTCTGGTCTTTATCCTTGAGCTCCTCCAGCTTATTCTTCCTGGTCTCCAGCCTGCTCAGCAGCTGCTTGTAGTTTTTGCCCGTCAGAGGAGTGATATTGCCTTTCACCGCTTTCCTCTTCTCTTTCTTCTTCTGGATCTTGTTCAACTCATTCTCTTCATGGACTTCAACCCTGTTAAAGACAACCTCGGCTGTGCTCTGCTCCTTTTTGCTCTCTGGCTCTACCGGTACCTCCTCAGTTTCTTTTTTCTCCATTTTCGCCTTCATCTTCAACTCCTTCCTTCGGCGCTTCTTTCTCTCTCTCTCATATTTCCTTCGCTGCCTCTTCTCCAGGACTGCAGGGGGCAATTCTTTGGCATCATCCTAAGAAGGAGGAGGGACACGAGTCAGGAGCCTTAAAGGGATAAAGCAGAATTAAAAGCGGGATGTCCTCAAGTTCCCGATTTCAAACTTCTCCTAAGAAATGCACTACTTGAGAAGCTGCGGGCTCCGTTTTTAGAGCTATTAAACACAGCAAAGGCATTTCAAACCCTGTCCTCTCTCAGCACCCCATACCTTGGGGTTGGACTAGATGATCTTTCGAGGTCCCTTCCAACCCTATGATTCTATGATGCCTAAGTTCTCTGTCAGGCTCTCGGTGTTTTTCTCTTTCCTACGCTCCCCCCGAGCCATGCTCGCCTCCAGGCCAAGACCCACCTTTTCTCATGTGTTTTTCCAGACCACAGAACACACACAGGTCTCCCAGCAATTCCGACAGACACTCCTTAGGAGGTGGAATTAGCTCAGACCCTAAGCCTTGTAAGATCGTAGTCTCGTCCCCACATCCCCTGGGAGGCTAGGGAGAATTTATATTGCATAAACACACACGGATACGTATTAGGAGTTCTCGTACTTGTCCAGATGCTTTTTTGATCTTCTCATGTAGTCTCTGACGCAAGAGATTAATTGCGGAAAGAGAAGGGGAACCCAGGTCACTTTTGCTCCCTGAAAACGAGAAGAAGAAAATAAAAGCACCGAAAAGACAGCACTGGGTAAACAGAAGAACTTTCTATGGCTACAGGAAAAGCTCAGATAACTCTTTAGATGCTGTGAATAGAAGAAGAGCAATTCTAAAGAAACCAAGAGTTTCTATTTCATTAGTTTCATTAGAATTCTCCCTTTTTTATCCATATTATCATTCAACACTGCCAGCCAGAGTGGCCTGGCATGCCCTGGGGCTGCCTAACAAGCCTGAAGACAAGTACCAAGCCAGTGAAAACAATGACACCTTTTCTTTGTGATCAGGCTTTTCAGATTCATAATAGAAAGCTTGCCTGGCATGACAGAGATTGCATCCACACAACAATTCCCAGAAGTTACCCAGATACGTGAAAAGTCTGCGATTCAGGCTAAACGCTATTTCCAGAGAGCCACCCAGTGGTGGCGTTACAATTGTATGTACGTACGCAAAAGCTTTTAGGGCACACAGAATAAGCAAAGATGTTTTCAATGCAGCTGGACTTCTTAAAGGTTTTCCAAACCATACACACATGAAGCAACTGAAAAGCAGCCACCTCAGCTCAGGGAACTTTAACCAGACCTTGACAACGCTGGTATTCTCACCTGTAACCGAACTCTCGTTTCTGCTCTGTGTAACACCCTGGGGAGAAGATTTGTTGGCTTGAGGGGTTCCTTTCTGTCCTGGAGTAGGTTTACTGGTGTTAGGGACCACCTGTTTGACTGAAGGAGCATTCATCTTCTCGGCTTGCTTCCTGGGTTTCTTCCTCTTCTTTTTCTTGGGCAGCCCACCAGCATCCTGTGACTGGCCTGGCTTAGACCCTATAAGACAAAAGACAAATCACACAAACAACTCTCCCTACAACTCCCTGAAAGGAGGCTGTAGCGAGGTTCTGGGGGTCACTCTCTTCTCCCAAGTAACAAGCAATAAGACAAGAAGAAATGGCCTCAAGTTGCAATAGGGGAGGCTTAGATTGGATATTAGGAAAAATTTCTTTGCCGAAAGGGTTATTAAACACTGGAAGAGGCTGCCCAGGGAAGCGGTTGCATCACTATCGCTGGAGGGATTTAAGAGACGGGTAGCTGTGGTGCTGAGGGACATGGTTTAGTGCTGGTTTTGTCAGAGTTAGGTTCATAGCTGGACTCAATGATCTTTAAGGTCCCTTCCAACCTGGATGATTCCATTCCATGATAAAACAGGACAACACTACATCCCTACTTCATCACATTCAGTTACCACTGAAGACTTAAGTTCCAGCATTGCAATGCCATATCTGAGTCTTCAAAAATTCCACAGTTCAGGATTTATTTACGTGGAGCCAAACACGTGTGTACACTTCACCAAAACCACAGTTTTGGTCCCACATCCAATCACCACGGGTACAGAAGTCCTCAGAAGCCCCGTGTTTCAGCAGAGATTGTTTTTTCTTAAAAAACGACACCTCCCATTGCTCCGGGCCGCGCACCCCGCGGCGAGCCCGTCTCCCGCCCAGACCCCGCGGCAGGAGGGACAGGGACCGAAGCTCCGCAGCTCCGTTACCGAGTTTCCTCTTCCGCGACTCGGGGGAGTGCTGCACGCCGACTTTCCTCGCCAAAGCCTGCAGGTAGGAGTCCTGGGCGGCCAGGCTGGCCATCCTCGGCGGGTCGGGCTCCCTCAGCACCGACAGGCCGCGGAGCCCCTCCGCGCCGCTCCTCCTCACAGCACCAAGTGCCGGCAGGAAGTGACCTCAACGCGCCGGGCAGGAAGTGACGGCATCGGCATCCGCCCCCGCCGTGCCCCGGCAGGGCCTCCGGTGGTCCCCGCCCCGGAGGCCACAAGCCCTTATGGGCGATGAGGGGCCCACAGGAGAGACGCTCCCCCCGGGTCCCGGCCGGTAACGGTGGTGTCCGGGGCACCGGGAGGGCGGNGAGGAGCGGGGTGTTTTTAAACCCGTGGGAGGGGGACACTCGGCCTAGCGCACGCTCGGTATTGCGCTTTCACAAAGCCTCGCGGCTGAAAACACACGCTTTAAAAATTATACAAAGGAGTTAGTTTTATTAAACCACCTAGTTACAAAAAAAAAAAAAAAAAAAAAAAAAAAANAAAAAAAAAAAAGGAATGGAAGAAAAACAAACCAAAAAATTACACTGAAATTCACATCTGAAGCAGCGAGAGGTCACAGAGGAGGCGGGGGGGGCTCGGCTCCCCCGCGGGGCCCACACCGAGCCGCCCGGACCCCGCTCCCGGCTGGGGCCGGGCGAGGCAGCGCCAGCGGGGCCGGCGCGCAGACCCCGCCAGGCAAAGCACCAAAGGCGCTTCTCGGGATGGAAACCAAGAGGAACCGAGCGCCCCTCACCGCTCCGCACACCCGTCACCTCGAGAGCGTCAGAGGCAGCTATGAGCCAGCGTCAGCGCTGGCTTCCCCTTAGCACAGGCTGTGTTAACGCTGGAGAAGGAACCAGGCTAACTAAAAGGCGTCGCGGCTTCTGTCTGCAGCCTTCAGCAAGAGGCACCGATACCTCAGTCAGATTCCTCAGTCTGCCCTTGACTCCTCCAACAGGAAAACACTGCTCATCCGTAAGGGTCCCCCAAAAGCTTCTTCCCAAACGACTGCGAGGAAAAGCTCAAGTCTGTGAAGCGCTCTGACAGTGAAGACTGCTGTGTAAAAAATACTACAAGATTCTTACTCTAGTTAAATACAACAGAGGTTGTCGGATGCCATTCTGAGAGAGCTTTAAAGCAGCCAGAATGTCAGTAACCTTGGGAAGCAGGGTAAAAATCCCCAAACACTCACTGCCCTCGCATTTGGCTCAAGTTTATCCCAAAGGAATTCAATTCCCAACACTCCAGCGTGTACTTACTGAGATACACATGGAAACAAACTGGATTTCTAATCAACTCTACACGTAACAATCATATAAAAGCAAACCTAACTCTAACTTGTTAGAATATTCAACTTTGTATTTACTTATCACAATCTCTTAAGGGAGAGTAACACTCATGGCAACGTCCCGGGGGTGGAGAAAGCACTGTGGCCATCCAGTGAGCAGAAACCTGCAAATACAGCTCCAGTGCTTTCTCCTGACAGCGGGAGACGCTTGCTCGGTACAGCAGGTGGAAGACTTCCAGCAGCGCAGGGCTGCCAGGAGGAAGAGGTTCGGCAGGAGAGGATCCTCTTCAGGAGTGCTCCGTGGGGCCTGCCCCGTGCCCGTTCACGTGAGGGTGCGACGGGGTCGAGCTCTGGGAGGTAGCAATGCTCTGCTCTGCTGCGGCAGCTGTCAGAGGCATGGAGAGGCTTTCAGGGGAGAGCGTGGCAAAGTCTTGTCTCCAGTAGGCTTCGCACAGTGGAAGATCATTGCTGTCACACAGACTGTAGCTTTCCAGAACAAACAACCCCAGTGAGGAGAGGCAGCGGGTGCAATAAGAGAGGAGGGGAGGGAGGAGAAGGGTGGGGGGAGCAAGACAGAAGCAAAGCATTAAGAAAATGGCAAAAAAACGTTCATGGATGTAAGGTCTGCGTTCAGAAATTCATCACAAGTCTTGTGACACTGGCCTTCCCTAAGACACCCCTTAAGGGCTGGCCTTGAACCTCATGGGCCTGATGAGGATCACAGGAACAGGAAATTTCGGAGTCAAAACTGTTCCTACAAACTCAAACAGAGGCTCAGCCCTAATCCAGATGCTCCAAGTCCCTGGAAAGATCTGGGCTGAAGTCCTGGCACCCCAAAGATGGGAGTTCTACTGAGTGAGGCAAGGACCTCGTCCATAATTATTGTACTTGGAATTAGATCACATCCTATGTGAGGGAAAAAAAACGTAAATCCTGCTCTAAATTTAAGTTCAGCAAAGAAACTAGCACAATTGTTTTAGGGCCTGTCCCTGTCATGATAAAGAAGAAACCTATTTGCACCTTTGCCCTTTCAAAAAAGTGCTCCACAGAAGGTCTGAATCTTCTATTGACGCTCCCCAGCATGACTACAAAGTACTGACGGCTCCTATTGGTTTCAGCAGAAGCTAACATTTCTTCCTAAAAGCAGCTTGCTGGATTTGACCACTGTAGACTACAGAGCTGGAGGAACCAGTAGGAAAGTAATGTTTTTAAACAACTGGCTAATTCTCGCCTGTGCTCCGAGGAAAACACAATGTGGAAGGGCCAAAACTAAAAAGAAAAATGATGGAAGAAACTGGAACAAAACAAAAACAAATTCCAAAGAGAAGAAGGAGCTGCACACACAAGAGACACCCAAGACAAAGTGAGCGCTGAAGCAGAAAGCAGCTTGCATTCAGATAAAAACAAACCCAATGGGTCAAGTGATTTTGTTGTTGCAGCTTTATTTACATTTTTAATGTATGGACTTGAATAGATGCTTTGGGAAATATTTTTAGTGTAGAAATATGAGACACTTCAAATTGCACAAATATGAAACATGTTGAGATCTAACCGCACACTCAAGACAGCTCCTGTGATCTCAGAGGAGGGAGCAATGGAACATAAATGCAAGGCTGGGGTTTAGGATGAGAGAAGGCAAGCTGGACTTGGAGTTACCGCTTTGGGGACTAAGCGCACACAGCACTAGCTGCAAGCATCTACGTTTGAGCTCTTTTCTGGCAGCATCATCCAGCTGGTTTTGCAGCAGAAGTGAGAAGGCAGTGGATACAAATTTTAAATCCGGGGCCTCTGTAAAATCCCTTGGAACATCACCCTTCCCTACAGTCCCCCAACACACAGTTCAATTAGCAAAGGAGGACTGAACCAGGACGACTCCTTTTCTGTCAGTCTTAGACCTCAGGCCACGGTTTCCAAGAAGAACCTGGCCACAGCATCCACTACATCTTGGCAGGTCTGTTACTCAGAAAATTTCAGCTGCATCAGAAGCATAACTGCTTCTCTTGCTGCCCCAGTTACAGAAGTCCCAAAAGCCTAAGCTTTGCCTCTCACGTACCACTCTTCTCAAAGGTCAGGGTGAATGAGCAGCTACTGCACAGCCCACAAGAAGTACTGGCTACCCTGCTACTCTGTCACCTGAGTGAAGGTTCCTTCACTGCTGCCCTCAGGGCATACAGTGCAGTCCACGTGCAGAGGAACAGCTCTAGAAAACTACCTGAACACAGGGACTGAAAGCAGAGATTCCTTCAGAACAATCTACTCTCAGCTTCAGTTTCACAGACCTGCTTTCAGGTCTCCTCAAAACCCCCATGTACCCATAAAAATCCTAGCAATGAAACCCGACCCTACGCGTGAGGCACATCCTATTAGTTACTCACTATGGGCAAGGGGCTGTCTAAGCCCCTTTAACACAATGGCAGTGACAAACGTTGGGCAGGAGACAGTCCCTGCCACTGGCTTTTCACAGCAGCCAAGGAGCAGTGCACAGGGCCTGAACAAGCTACACAGCACGGTGCAAGTCTCAGCTCTGCAGCATCTGCAGCTGCGCTGCACCACAGAGCTCTCTTTTCTGCAGCCTTCCCTGGAGGGACAACCTAAAATAATCTAACCAGCGACTTTCAGGGAAACTGGAGCGTGGGAGAGCCGTTTGGAATACATGTCCTGGCCTCACACCTCTTTAGAAATCCTGCGGGATCAAGCCCCACGAGAAAGTAACAGATGGTGCAGAGAGGCAACCCCAGCTGGGCTCCCAGGACAGCGCAGATTGCCCATTTGTGGGCAAACCAACTATTGCCTTTACAGCCATTTAAACATGATTATCACTCAAGACTTAACAAAAACCCCTTTTCCCACATTAGACAATAAGGTTTTGTTAAAAATATTTTAGTGCTCTAATTATAAAAGGATTTTGAAGAAATCACTGTTTCTACATTTACACACATGCAGTATCTTTGGTGTAGAAAAAGACAGGAAAGAGCACAGGAAGGCAGTAAGTGCTAAAAGCAAACAACTAAGTGCTACATGGTAAGAGGTTTCAGTAGAGGGATCATAGCTCTGTAGAGCTGCCAAGCTTCCTACCTTGTGACCACTCATAAGAAAGAGCGTGAAGGCAAATCTGTTTGGTGTATGCCAACAGTTGTGCTTAGATGTTCTGTTACAAAGGCTTGCTTTACAAGGCATCTGGTGCCAGGCAGGTGAACAGACCACGGTCAGAACCCCTCAGTCCAAAAGTTAAAGCTACTGACACACAGTGGTGGCAGCCTGGGGACACTGTGAGGGAACACACCAGGCACACATGAGGCACTGTCATCCCAGACAGCATCGTGTTGGATACAGCTCACTGCTACGCTGGATGCAGCCTAGGTAGTGGATGCACCTTGACCTGTCAGGGCCTGGACTGGTGCTTGGGTTTGCGACTGCCCCTTTTCCAATTCTGAGATATTTCTAGGATCCCTTGCCACCCCCAAAAAAACTCTTTAAAGTTTGAAAAGCAACTGTAAACTTTTACCTCAAGTTTTCTTCCAATGTCATAGCAGTTCCTAAACTACGTCATATCAATATCTTTTTACTCTTAAAATGCATATATTATCCATAAATAATGGCCTAACTTCCAAAGATGTTGAGCAATTAAGGTTTTAGTTGACTTAGCTGGGGTTATAGACATTCAGCATTTTTAGAAAGAAGGGAAAGGCAAAACCAGAAAACCTGGTCACTGAAATTTTAAATAAATTTTGTAAAGTTAAGTTTCTGTTTAGAAGTCATAGCATTAGTGCACTGACTTCACTTAGCTTGGATAGTGCAGCTAAAATAATCATAGAATGGTTTGGGTTGGAAAGGACCTTAAAGATCATCTGGTTCCAAACCCTAGTCAGGTTCTCATTTGTTTTCTCTTGCTTTCATTTACTGCATCATCAACTAGAAGTGCTGGAGTGCATGACAGAAAATAAAATTAAAAAAATAAAGTGTCTCAATTCTCAAAAGCCCGTTTTCTAAGAGTCTTTTAAAAATATTAAAAATCCCACAAATCACTATTATGTCTTCTTTAGAAAATCCTATCACAATACTTCATAATCCAATGAAACGGAGCATGTCTTTTTCGCTCATTTCAAAAGTTCACCCCAACAGGACTCCAAGCAGCTGGGGCAGTGGACTACAAGGGAAAAGGCACACTGTGTAACCAAGTCACTTGTGAAAGAACTCACCACGAAGACATGGTGATCTCATCTAAGATCAGGACCCAGCTCAGCAAGCCAGTCTCTCTAGGGAGAGAGAGGCTCCTCCAGAGGGATACTGAGACAGAAGCCTATACCCGTAAGGAAATTCATCTCCTTTTACAATGATCACAAACGAAGCCTAAGCAAATTATCTGTCAAATCTACCCAACTAAAGCAAGCACCTAGAACTGAATGCTGTGAATACCTCCTCACCATGACATTTATACCCTGTAGGATATCTACAAGGAAAAGGCAGTTGCTTTAGCTGCAAAAAAAGGTTTTGACCTAATTAAAAACAGGAGCGAAACTTTGTTGGGAACATTCTGAAGACCTGTACTCTATGAACTACTTGTTTGTCTAGATTAACTACCCCAAAAGTGCTGGAGTTGTAAGGCAGAAGTCCACTACCCTATTTGTACCTGGAAGAGTAATATTCTTCTTCTAGCTCGTACAGGTCAATGGAGATCTCATCCCGTAGTGCAATCAACTTCTTGTCACATTCCTCCTGCAAGCTTCTCAGCTGCTGGTTGCGCTGGTTGATAGCTTCATTCACTGAGGGGAAATCATTGAGGATCAAGAACTGCTTCAGGTCAGACACAAGTTTCATCAGGGACTCACCAGCTCGGACCTTGCAGCAAGGAGAAAAGTCACATAACACATAGTGTATCAAAACAGTGCTTTGCTCCAATTCTAAAACAAGATCTCCCAAGCTGCTCTTTCAGCCCAAGCCTTGAATAAAGTAGAAACTCCCATATTAGGTGACGATTCTGACAGAAGCCTGTAGCTGACAAGCCAGGCTACCCATCTTTCTCCCTGCAGAAGGAAATCACTCAACAGCCACCCCAATTACCAGGTTGCTCTTCCAGCAGCAGCCCTAGTGAGTGTTATAAAGGCTGCCCTAGGTGCAATAATGAACCCAACAGTACCTGAAGGATGTGCTGCCACCAATTTGAACAGCTGGGTACTACTCACAATGTTTGCAGCTCTGACGTGCATCTCATAGTTATCTTGTTCACCCTGGGTTGCTCGAGAGACTTGAGTTTCATCCTCTATCTAAAGAAAAAAGTATACTTAACCACCTTTACATACTAAAATCATGGCATGTGATTACTACGTTGTAAGGCTTCTCGTTTCAGTTCAATCCACACCTGGAATTCCCAGAGCGGCCTCTGCACTTTAAAGACACCTGCGGATTGTCCTTGCTACCCTCCCTGCTTGCTTCTGCAGTTCTCCTGCGTTCAGCAGCGCCTCTTGGTTGCCCGAAGGGCAGAGGCAGAGAGGCCAAGGCAGCAGCAGCTGAGAACTGACGGGAAGGGAACTGTCTTCCCTCACGGCTGCCATCAGGGCAACCGGGAGAAAAGTTCCCCTGCCGCCTCCCACCCTCCCCTCCGTGGCTAGACCTCCCCCCGGGGCTGGCCCCTCTCTCCTCGGGGGCCTTGCTTCCCCCTCACAGCTGCCCCCTCTCCCCTTAGGGGCCTTGCTCCCCCCTCACGGCCGCCCCCTCTTCACCTCAGGACCCCTGTTCCCCCTCAGGGCCTTTGCTCTCCCCTCAGGGGCCTCGCTCTCCCCTCAGGAACCCCTAAACCTCCTCAAAGCTGCCCCCGGGGAAAACCCGCCCCTCTCCCCTCAGCAGCCCGGCCGCACCCCAGGGCTCGGCTACGGC
>VXBO01005456.1:182044-226911 GCA_013400135.1 Rhinoptilus africanus | reverse complement strand
TCCCCGGCGGTGGGGGCGTCGGGGGGTGCGGGGCTGCGGGGGCGGCAGCCGCTCCTTCGACGATTGGTGCCCGGCCGAGGCGAGAACATGCGGTTTTAAACGGCCTCGCTCTCCGGGAGGCTCGTAAAGCAAAGGATTTGTTTTCCATGGAAAAGAGAGGCAGGGCTGGGAGGCTGCCATGTTGGGAGATGCATTTCCAAGCTGGACTGAAATCTCTGTTAAGCACACGAGTATTGGAGGCAAAAGAAGGAAGAGTGTGTTTCTTACTTGCAGCCGAAAGGAAAGAAGGCCAAGGGCAAGAAGGTGGCACCGGCCCCTGCTGTAGTGAAGAAGCAGGAGGCCAAGAAGGTTGTCAACCCCCTCTTTGAGAAGAGGCCCAAGAACTTTGGCATTGGTGAGTAACTGGATATTGGGCTGCTCGCTCAAAACTTTTTTTGTTTTATGGGCACATGTCTAAATTGTAAACAGAAGGGTATTGTAATAAAGTTCTGGAGTGGAGAGAGCGATGGAGGCAGTTGCCTTGGGATTAGGTGCTGTCCTTCATTATGTATATGAAGGTGGCTGTGGACAATCTGCTGAATTTCCCATATTCCAAAGATTCCTTATATGATTCCTTTGCGATTAATCTTGCTGTTTTGCGTGTGGTAAATTAATTCAGATTTCTGTAGTGCCATTTTTATACGGTGTGCAGATGATGTGAAAGAATATTTGCTATCTGAGTGATAGTGCTGACATACAGCCACCAAGATCCCTGATGCACCCGTGCCTGTCCCGTGCTGCTGCTCTGTGGGTTTGGAACAGCTTTGAGTTAAAGCCTGTATTTTTAGGACAGGATATCCAGCCGAAGCGTGATCTCACCCGCTTTGTGAAATGGCCACGCTACATCAGGCTGCAGCGCCAGAGGTCCATTCTTTACAAACGCTTGAAGGTGCCTCCCGCCATTAACCAGTTCACGCAGGCTTTGGACCGCCAGACAGGTAAGGATGTGCCCCACAAAGTTCTCAGGACTTGGGTCCTTAACGGAACATGCCTCAGAAGGGGAAAGAGACTAAAATGAAGACTCAATGGAAAGTGTCCTTGGAAGCATTTTAGGGAGGCTTTAATAGCCTCAGTTTGCTGCCTTATGTCTTGATAGCTGGTAGGTAGTTTGAAAAGGGGTTTAGAAAATGCCAGAGCTCCAACTTAATGACCCAAACCCAGAGTTATCTCAACTGTATGTTTCCATTGGAGTCCATTTTTCCAGCTTGATGTAGAAAATACAGGGTTCTTTTAGCTGTGTCAACAGATAGTTAGAAATCTGTGTGAGTGCGGGCTTTGGGGGGAATGCCAGCATCCTGCAGGCTGACACTGAAATGGGGGAAGAAGGAACTTCAGGGTCTTCTGTGAACAAGTAAATAGTCTTTTTCAGGTGACAGTGTCTGTGCAAGAAACTTTCAGCCTATGTAGAATGACTCCCTTGTACATGTTGCCAAACAAGTTGCTTGCTTTAAAGGAGAAGGTGCATCACCTTTAACCGTAATTGCTGTGGGGGTCCACAGGCATTTCCTCACCCAAGCAGTGCAGGAGGAAGCATTGCCAGCAGAGGTAAATGTGGGCTCTGGAGGTGCTCCGCTAGCTCTGCTTTTGCACTGTGCAAATGATGCTGACATTTTGCCATCTAAATACGCTTGATGACAACCACCAAGATCGCTGATGCACTTCAGTATTTTAAAAAGTAGTGTTTAGATTTTCGGGTCATGCAACTAACTAACTAGCAGATGCTCTCTTTTAGCTACACAGCTTCTGAAGCTGGCGCACAAATATAGGCCAGAAAATAAGCAAGAGAAGAAGCAGAGGCTACTGGCTCGTGCTGAGCAGAAAGCTGCGGGAAAGGGAGATACTCCAACTAAACGGCCTCCAGTCCTCCGAGCAGGTAATTTCGTACATGGGCTTGTTGGCTTGTATGTGTGGGAGTGTGGTGCTTTGTTAGAGAGAAAACTGATGAGAAGAGCTGGTGCTCTGCTCCAGCCAAACAGGATTGGACAAGCTATTGCAATGATGTATGAATTTCTTCACCTGAGCTCAAAGTGAAGAGCAAAATAGACGAGCTTTTTAACCCTGAGCTTTAGCAAGTTGTCCATGTAATATCTTCTCTGTGCTACGGAACGGATATGAAAAGCTTTCATTAATGAAGCTGTGCTATGGAATCTGAGCTGCTTGTATGAAGCTTATATGAAAGCTCTGGAAATAGACTGACCAGAATCAAAGCTTTTCTGTTACTTGTTTTTTAGGTATTAACACTGTCACAACTCTGGTAGAGAACAAGAAAGCTCAGCTTGTGGTGATCGCCCATGATGTTGACCCCATTGAGGTAAGAGTTCTTGCTGGCACGTGGTACAGGCTACCTGTGTGACCTAAGCTGGGTTCAGAACCGGGCTTGGGGTGAAAATGCATTTTAGGACAAATCTATTGCATGACAAGAGAATGCACAAAAAGACTTATATTTACCTATGCATGTTCATAGTTGTCCTGGCATTACAATGAGGCTTGGCCCTTGCAATGATGTATGAATTTCTTCACCTGAATCAACAATGAAGAGCAAAACGAGCTTTTTAACACTGAGCAATTGCCACAGCCCAGGCTGATTCAAAGAACAAAAAGATGTTCTCCCTCGGTTATACAGCATGCTCCCTTCCTTTTCAGCTGGTGGTCTTCTTGCCAGCTCTGTGCCGCAAGATGGGAGTGCCGTACTGCGTCATCAAGGGCAAAGCCAGACTGGGGCGACTAGTCCACAGGAAAACTTGTACCTGTGTTGCTTTCACCCAAGTTAACCCGTAAGTGGTGTGTGTGCCGACTGGATTTGCTGTAGAGGGGAAAGCAACCGGCCTGTGAGCACAGGCTGTAGGGCAGAGGGATAGCAAACCTGGGAGCCTCTAGTTGACTAAAATACTATCTCTGTAATGTTCTTTTGTATGAAGAGCTTTATTGGATCCTAAAACTATAGATTACTTTGGCTTACCAAAAAAGGATAGTTACCCTAAAATACGTAGATGAAACTATTAACCTTGATCTGAGCAATGGCAGTGCAAGTTCCTAAAGCACATTGCCACTATGAGCTCTTAAATCCCGAGGCAAAAGATTTATGGAAAATCATAGAATGTGTTGGGTTGGATGGGAACTTTAAAGGTTATCTAGTCCATGTTAAATTGAGGTTCTAAAGGAATAAAAACTGTCACCAACAGGGAGGATAAGGGAGCCCTTGCAAAGTTGGTGGAGGCTGTCAAGACCAACTACAATGACAGATACGATGAGGTAAGAGTCTCTCTGCTGCCAGCCTTGTCTTTCAGTTGGTACTGTAAACATCCCCAAAAGCTTGCCAGTGAAATGCATAACTCCTGTATCTCCACTGCTGTGAACACTGAAATATGCAGGACTTCACATTCAGGGAGCTCTTTGCCTTGTGCAAAAAGGAATGTCACAAGGCAAGTTGCATGAATGATGTACTGTATGAGGCATCTAACCTGTTCTTGCTGCTTTGCAGATCCGTCGTCACTGGGGTGGTAACGTCTTGGGTCCAAAATCGGTGGCTCGCATCGCTAAGCTTGAAAAAGCGAAGGCTAAAGAACTGGCTACTAAGCTGGGCTGAAGATGTACTGGATTGCTACCGTTTTCTGTACATAAAAAGAATAAACCCCCAGATTAAGTTTCAGTGGTCTCTATTAATGGGAGTGTTCCAGGCAGTGGTTAGCAGATTAGCATGGCTTTCCATCAAATGATTGCATGCAAGCTGCTACTTGAAACAACTGCCTCAATTAGTCCTGTGTAGTAATTCCTCTCCTTTGAACACACAGCCCATCAACAGCAGCACGTGCTGTGTGATCATCAAGTTGAAGGGGCTAGGCCAGTTCTGCCTTTAAAGCTAGCTTGTTTATGCAAGTAATCTTATCCTCCATGGGTTTTATAAGGTATTGCAGCATTTACCAGGGTAACCAGATGGGGACCTCCGGGGAGGAGGTCTGTGTCTGTAACACCTCTTCTCTGGGCTGAAGTGGGGAAGAATCCGGATTTTCTTGTCCTTCTCTTCTTTCCTGATTTGTGACTTGGTCTTGTGGTGGTGTGGGAGGCTACAAAGCTTGATGAGGCTCGGAGGTAGCTGCTGCTTGGGTTTGGTAGCCTTCATGCTCTCATGAAGCCACAGGCTATCTTACCCAGCTAGACTTGAGTATCTACGGTACCCTTTAATTCAGGTCTGTGGCTGTTAAGATACGCAATACAAGTCACAAGGCAAGCACCTCTAGGCCCTCTTTATTCTGATGCAACTGCTGTGAACCACCCTTGTCTTCAGGAATGGCCCCACAGCGCAAAGAAATTTGGATTCACAAAATCCCTCACCATCTTTTGGAAAGTACAGCAGTGGAGAAGTTAAAATGTAGCTTAAAACCAACCAAAATAGAAAAATAAATCCTTGAGATTACTGCATAAATCTGCTTCCCTAGAAGTCTCAACAGACACGTACAAATTTGAAGTCTAATACCTCCAAGCTGCAGTCAGAATCACAGGGGTAGGAGCGCAGAGTCTATTTGCAGCTGGAGAGCTGCACACATTTGCTGAAGTGTTGCCCTGAAACTCTGGGTGCTTCAGATAGTTCAGGACTGACAGGACTGCTTTCCTCTATAAAAGTCTGCTCTTGACTGTGGTACAGAAGAGAAGTCAGCCCTTCCCCTCACAGAGGTATTTTTTGTATAAATTTTCTGTACCACAAGAATGAAGTTGCAGCACATAAGCCATACCTATGAAAGAAAACAAACCTATGTATTTACACCTTTTCAAGGACTGAGCCTCCCTGAGTCAGCTGTGGTGCAATAACACAATTACTCCAAATCGCTATGTAAGTGTGAAGTTAAAACTAGGCTTTTGCAGCTCAAGAGCTCATCCAGCCTCAGTGATGGGGGAGCAAGAACGCCAGCCAGAGCTCTCCGTTCAAAAGAATGACGTGGAAGGTCAGTGACGCAGTGGGTGACTCACCAGGTGATGATGTACTGCATGTGCTCGTTCCTCAGGCTCACTCTTGTCTGGCCTCCGATGGGCCCCCCCGGGACTGTGCTTCCTGTGGGCACACACAGCACACAAGTTAGGCCTGCTGTGTCTGTAACACCTGAAGGCCCCTGCTGCGAGGAAAGGCATCGAGGTGGTCAGTTGTATGGATGTCCTGCTCCTCTTCCTCAGGAAACCTGCCCCAGGTCCGTGGGGCGGGTGGCCCTACGGCAAGTGGCTGGTTGTGCTCGAGGCAGTGAACACCACCTGAGCCTCCAAGCATCCTACCATTCCCCAGGGCTGGCTGCCCACCACCTCCCAAAATAGTAAACCTAGCAGAGTACACAAAGAGAAAGATGCAATACCTTGTTGGACTCGATGATCTTAAAGGTCTTTTCCAACCTAAATGATTCTGTGACTCTACCTTTCCAAATGCCATGGGGAAATAACTAACTGCATGGAAAGAGGTGGGGAGAGCGACGTAAATTGGAGGCGAGGTTGGGTTCCTCTGCAACTTACTGAAATCTGCATCGATGAAGATGGGCTCGGCGCCAGTCACCTTTGCCATAGCCTCCAGGTCACGGTAGTGCCAGCGGTTTTTCTCAATGTTATTTTCAGGCACAAAAGGTTTCCGGGTTTCTGTTAACCTCACCACCCCCGTGAGATCAATTTCATCTTCAATCTGAAAAGAAGTGCAGAGGAGAAAAAAGGAATTTTTCAAGACTCATTACATATTCTGGCATACCACGTCCTGGTAGAAAAATACGGTACTTTGTGGGGTCTGATTGAAAATCTACTGGTCATGCCCTGCAGCGGGGCAGTGCTGCAACACAGCAGGGAAAAAGGCAGACCAAGAACACCTCCTTGTTCATAAAAAAACATCATTTACTTAACAAAAAGGTGGGAAGAAAAGGTTTGCCACCTTTGCTGAGTGCAATGACTATATAAGTAACCTCCCATGACGCTGAACATGCCTACCGCCTTTCTTGGCTTGTCAGCAGTGCCTCTGGGTAATCACAGGGCAGAAAGTAACATGCAATATTTCCTGTATCCCCCTTACCTGTCCCTTCAGCCTCGTCTCCGGTTTCAATTTCTTTTTGGGCACAAATCCTCGGTTGACTAAAATCGTGACCCTGGAGTTACATAAAGAAGTATGGCTGGTGAGTGAAGGGAAATTTATTCTTGCTGGGGCCTAGAACTAGGTACCAAAGAAAGAAGCAACCCATGTGTTTGGTGGCATGTTTTTTTTGTCATCTGAGTGCATGTTGTAAGGGAATTCAAATACAATTTCAAATCAAGCCTCAGTAACACAGGAGACTGTGAGAGATGCTTTTCATGGGAGAGGGAATGATTTATATAAACCCAATCACTATGATTCAGCTTTTCAAAACAGAAGTGAGCTGCTCACATGAACCACGACTTTCATTACCTTACCCTAGTTCTGTGCAGTAGAAAGGAGTAATGACATTCGCTCCATTTTCCGGGTGGGATGTCAGCCGTCCGGCTTCTCTGGCTTCTCGCTCAGGGTCCACAAGTGACCGTGGCAAAATGTAGAGCTCCTTGGAGTGATCGAAATGCCCTCGGACCTTTACAGGTCTGTACTCCAGTTCCTTCAATTCCATGGGGCTGCACGGAACAAGATGAAAACAAAATCATGTCTGCGACAGGCAAATCAAATTAGGGGATTTTATCATAGGATTCTCCTTTTCCCTAATGCTTCACTCTAGAGCCAGTTGGCAAACAGAAATAGAACAAACGCCTCATGGAATAAGCAGCTGGCTTAATATTTTTTTACTATCTCGATGACAGTATCACAGTCTCAGTTTCCTTACTCTAATGTCAGAGGGATGGGCTCTGATGTAATTCTTGATGCCAGTTGTGCAATCAAATCTAATTTCCACTTTCGTCGCTGAACCTGAAAGTACACAAACACAAAAGCAATTCCTTACGGTAGAACAGCGCAATGTAATAACCCAGCAAGCCTTAAAATCATCATAAGTTTCTCCTCAGACTTGGCCTAATTGGGTCAGGGTAATTGGAGATATGGAAATGGCTACTGACTTTAATGTGAAGAAACACTCAAACTGAAATAAAAGCGTAAAAAATAAGACTCTCCCCTTTAAAGACTTACAAATGTACACTTGGAAAACAGAAAGGTAAAATAAGAGCAAATCTTTACCCTGCATGTGATTTGAACTAGATTAAACAGCCAGAGATGGAAAAACCTGACAGCCCTCAGGTGCTCATCTCTTCAAAAAATGAAGTATTTGTTTGTACCTGCCAAGTGCCGAGACAGAATGTGGTCAGAGGGACCAGAAAAAGGCCCCATTTGAGTACGATGTCCTCTCCAGATGTGCCAGCAGCTGTTGTAGAACTTTGTGGTCTGCAGAACCTCAAACAAACATCTAGAGAAAAACAGAACGAGGAATAGGATTTTCATAGGAGAGGAGATGCCAAATTCCTGCAGGGAATGTCAACTCTTGGTATAAAGTTCAAACAGGGCAGAAATCCAACCAAGTATTTTCTTACCTTTAGCCTTCTGGACCAGACCAGAACCTGGTTTAGTTAAGGTATATCCAAAAAATGTTCTTCTGATTAAGCAATGTGATACCTACATGAATCAAGAAACATCCTTTGTAGTGTCTCTGCTTTGTAAAATCTGTATCTAGATGATATGAGTTGTCTCAATGAGACATAGCAATGGGTAAACAAAATTTCATGCAATCATCCGAGCAACTGCTGGTGAAACACTATAGGTTAGGTTATAATTAAAAAAAAACAAAATCAGAGCTGACTATAGCCCATCCCTTTCCATCCATGCTATACGATCTTTCCCTTTCCATCCATGCTATCAGCCAACGTACACACCGTATTAATTTGGTCTTGAAATAAATGCCAGCCAAGCACCCGCCCTCCCGCTTCCTCCCCTTCCCGCCACGCTGGAGCCGCACGGGGACAGATTTACAGCCTTTTTGCTGCTGATTCCGCTCACTTTTAGCGCCCCTTGGCCCCGCGCAGTGAACCCGGTCCCCACACCGCGACGTGGGGCACCAACCCAGCGCAGCCAAAGCCGGGGCCCGGCAGGGGAAGGGGGGGGCCCGGCCGTCGCAGGTACAGCGCCGAGCACCGCGGAAGGACGGGCCTTGGATCGGATCGGGACCTCGACCGGCCCGGCCCCACACCCCCAGCCCGGCCCGGCCCGGTCCCGTTCCCCCGGCCCGGCCCGGCTCCGGTCTCCGCGGCCCTCACCCGGCCTCGCCCTGACCGCTNCCCCGTCGCCATGGCAACGCCGTCACCGTTCCCCGCGCGCCTCCGGCCCGGGCAGCCCCGGCGCGGGCGGGCGGTGGGGTTCCTCTCTAGCCGCCCCTCTCTATGGTGCNCGAGGAGGAGCGGCTCTTCCTGCGGCAGCACCCGCTCCTCAGCCTCGCGGAGACGGGCAAGGTGCGGCTGGGGCGCGGCCGTGAGGGGCTGAGGGCTTCGTGAGGGGATGCCGGGGCCGTGTCCCTCTGAGGGGGCCGTGAGCGGGCCGGGTCCGCCTCCCTGAGGGGTTCGTGAGGGGATGCCGGGGCCGCGTCTCCTGAGGGGGCCGTCAGGGGGGACGAGGTGGTCGGTAGCAGGCGGGGAGAGCACTCCGGCAGATGGGCTTGGCCCCGGGGAGCTCCCTGGCCCGGAGGCTTTTCTCCCGCCGTGGCAGTCAGAGGAGGGCCGGGGCCGGGGCCGCTGGCGGGAGCGTGAGGCCCCTCCTGCGCTCCCTTGCGCAGGGGAGGTAACCCCTGGCTTCCCTGACCAGGGGTCTTTTTTCTTCAGGTGAGGTGCAGGCTGACAGGCCACGAGATGCCCTGTCGGCTGTCGGAGCTGCAGGCTTATACTAACGGCAAGAGGTATCAGCGGCTGGTAAAGACAGCCAGAGAGTTTGACTATGGCAAGTTTGAGCCCCACATAGTGCCCAGCACAAAGAATCTGTACGTATTCTTCCTCTTGTGTGTTCTGCTTCCCGCTTGTTCAATCTCAGACATAAAGTGGTTGAGCTTTCTTGAGTGTTTATGGGTTTTGGGAAACTGGGAAAGCCTTTATAAAGTATTTATCGACCTTGAGCACAGTGTTTATAAGTGAAAAGTTATTAAGTAATAGAATACTTAAACTTTGTCGCTGGTTCTTTCTTTCTTTCTTTCTGTGTCTGTCAGACACCAGCTCTTCTGCAAGCTGACTCTCAGACACATCAACAAGTTTCCAGAGCACGTGCTGCGTCACGTCCAAGGGAAGCGCTATCAGAAAGCTCTAAAAACATGTAAGTGGCTTTTCTGAAGATCCAACCAGATGACTTTTTTCCCTGAGCTGTTGAGATTCCAGTGTCTCTACATTAAAGAAAATGGATCCCCTTTCTTCAAAGGACAGTAATGTACTGTTGTGCTGTGTGTGGTAGGAAGGAGGATCCCAGGTGTAGGAAGCAATCGGCCCCTAGTAAATACTTAGGAACATCCCTCCTTGAGAGGAGCGGTTTTAAAACTTCCCCAGAGAGCGTGGTTCACACAACCAGCAAAGCCTCTGCGTTAACATCTTTCCTGTCTTTCGTGGTGCATAGTATTGTGACAGATTACATGAATGTATGTTAGAGTTGGAGCTTGACGGGCTTGTGAGTTGCATTTAATATAAGCCAAAGCTGGAAATTAAAAGGAGTGACTGGGGGCCCTTGCTAAGTGCTGCCCGATCGCATTATTAGATGAGGAGTGCCAGAAGGCAGGAGTGGAGTACGTCCCTGCCTGCCTGCAACAGAAGAAGCAGCGGACGCAGCGCCCCGATGACCAAATGAATGGGAGCAGGCAGCCTCACAGAAAAGACGAATTCTGGGAGCCACAGTCCAGCGATAAGGATGGCGAGGAGACAGACGACAGCATGAGTGACCTGTACCCACGTGAGTAGGAACGTTGGTATCATCTATGTCCTGAAGGGAGTTTGGCTTGTTTTATCCTGGCTTCTTTATGCTGCTCCCTGCTGCTTGTGTGCTGGAGTTGTGTGACTTCCATCCAGTTTGGGAGTTCTTGGGTTCAGAAAACCTTACCAAATAAGAAATGGCAGTTACTCTAAGAAATAACCAGAGTTGCATCACATAAAGTGTGAGGGGAGGGATACCAGATCCACGGGGATTTGCTGCTTTAGGTATCTCTGCTTTCCTTGTTTCCTCAGCAAGTCCTTGAGGCTGACAGGAGTGGGTCAGGCCATTGTGCTGACTTACACCTGGAGGCGCTGCCTTGCTGCAGGAGAGCAGAGGTGTAACGCCACGGCACCCCCTGTGCTGAACGACTCCCAGAACAGGGCTAGTGACAGCACCGGGCACGTTTCTAATAGAACACCAGTGTGTTTATTTCCCAAGTATTTCAGCAGTGATATGTATATGCTCAGAGGCTGGAAATAGCTTGGCAAACCCCCTTTAAGATGCCTTCAAAGTATAGTTAGGGGGAGGCAGAGCCTGTCTGCACGGGGAACTGATCCTGAGCTAAATCTTTGTATTTTAGCTGCGCTATTCCCAGAAAAAAGCCCAGCAGCTCCAAAAATGACAAAGGGCAGCGATGACTTTGCAACAGACAGCGAGGATGACGGGGCCACGCAGAATGGTGACATGAACGGGGAGGCCGGTGGAAGAATGGATGTCAGCAGAGCAGTTGGCAACAAAAGGGGAAAGGTGGGAGTCACGCTGCTGTGCGTGGCAGGGGAGCGTGGGACTGGGATCCCCTCCTGTAGGTGTTTGGCTGATCTCTTCCCGTCGGAGAATCAGCAGAAGGTGCAAAGCTGTTGAGGAGAATAGGCTTTCCCCGGGTGCCAGACACTGACTCGCATCCTGCGAGGTGCGAATTGCTACCAGTGAATGTTCATCCTGCCCGCGGCAGCCAGGGGTGTTCCTGCCTGTATAAACAGCTCCTCTTTGGTGCGATCCTCTTCAACAGAGAAACCGAAGCATGTCGTGTGGGTTTTGTAATCTTCCTCCCCGTCCACACACAAGTTCAACCCTTTTGAAGTCACAGGGTCTTTCTAGACCCTTTTTCTGTGTCTTCTGAGGAGGTGGCCAGGTCCTGCCTTACAGGACATTCCCTGATCCTTCTCAGTTTGGGAAGCAGGCAGACATTACAGACATAAAGACGGATAAAGCTTTAACTCTCTAAGGCAGCCCGAGGGATCAAACTGGTGATTGAAGGCTGAAGTTTAGGTTTGTTTCTATGAGGAGGTGGTCACTGTAGCTAATGAAATCACCTGTCTGTCAGAGAAAGGGCTGTTCACTTGCAGGAGAGGGCAAGGAGAGATCCCAGCTGGCTCTGGGACCAGGGCTGCGCTCCTTCTGTCTCTGTTGGTAAAGGAGACCACGCTCGCTTTCTCTTTAAGCAAGGCTGGATTTGGGGGTTGGAAAAAGCTGATTAACTTTTTTTCCTCTACAGAAACAGTCAGGCCCTTTAAAGAAGAAATTCAAGAGTCATCATCGAAAACCCAAGAACTTCAAGAAAACAAGCAACGGCAAATAAATTTTATGCTAAATACTTGGCCTGGAGCCTGTTGTGTAACAATTCTAGAGGGTGCACAAGGCTGGCTGAAGCATTTACCCGTTCTGATAACAGTTATGGCTGAGAAGGGGAATGGGGGGGTGGGAATTAAGTTGTATCCTAACAGCCCTGAGCTATCCCCCGCCACCACAGGAAGGATGACGGCTGCAGTCAAGTACAGGCAGCGCAGGGTTCAGACCTTTATGGAAAGAGGAGTTTCAGTAGCGGGGAGAGAAAGCACACAGGACCACTAACCAGCATTTCCAGGTAGCCCATCTGGAGCGTCACCAGTCACACACGCCAAGTGGATACAAAGATGCCATTGTTTTATTTTGATTGTTTCCAAAAATCAAAACATTTTCCAAACACAACTAAGGTACAAAATACAGCATAAAATGAGAATTTATACTTATTTCTTTTTCCACATAGAAAGCAAAAATATATTCAGAATGACTTCCAGAACACTTTGCAGAGCCAATTGACAGCTGACATCCTGCTTGTGGGAGCTTCTCAGCCACAGGGAGAGGTCACTGGATTTTTCGGAGATGCATGAGTACAGCAGTGTATGTAGGAAACCAAAACCAGGACTCACAGTTAGTAAGTCTGCACATTGCGCTGCCTAGAAATATCTTATAATGCCCTCCACCTAACTGGGCCCCTTTAGTACCAAAATATTTCTGCTGCCAGGGACAGTATCAGTTTCTTTTCCGGGGTCTTTTGTTGGAAAAGGGACTTGACTTTCACAGAGGAAACTGCTCAGTATTTCAGACTAGTCCATCACTCAGCTCCATAGTTAGACAGGACACAAAGAAGTTGAGAAAAATCAACTTAAAGGCTACTTACAGGAGTTGTTTCTCTCATTCCATTTATAAATACTATGAACATCACCAACAGTTAAGATATCTGAGAGTGGCTGCCTTGATGTCGCCTAAAACCATTCTAGGACCTGCAGCGAAATTGAGCAAAAGCATCCCGTGCTGCACATTCGAAACAGAAAGGACCAGTTTGTTTTGCTACGAAGAGACAGGCACAACGAACGCTTGAAGTGAAAACTTCTCTTGCAAAACCTATTTAAACAGAAAGCCTCCTACATGGCCTGAGCTGAAACACTGGCTTCCCCTCCCATCTACCCCCACATACAAATTTATTTCCTTCAGCAGCACATCTTGCTCTATAGGCTATTTTCCCCTTAAGATGATGAAATCACTGGTTTAACATTCAACAGTGCTCTTTGATTTGTCATTAGTTCTTTCAGCCTAGTTTTTCTCTCCTAAAACGCAACCGTTAAGCTGAACCGTGCAGGTTAGTGTCCTTACCAGGAGACCCTGGTACATAGCTCCTGCTGGAGGCGTTCAGCTGAAAAACTCCTCGAGCAAACAGCTGAGCAGCTTTCTCAAGAGAGAGAACAGTGCAAGGAATCAATGTGATGTTAGCGAGTTGGTAGGGCTCACGCTTTCTAGAATTCTTTCATAATCTAGTGAAACAGGTTCACCTAGTTGCCTAGCAGAGGACAGAATGCCTCCTCTCAGCAGCACTAAGCATGTTCATGGCACAGAGGTCATGGCACTGAGAGGCGAGAACAGGGCCTTCCCCTCTCCTCACCACTACGCTGAGGAGTTCCTCCCTCTGTTCACGCAAGTTACATCCCTGGCTGCAAATTCACTGCAGGGGCTTTGCACTTGCATTCTTCGGCAATAACCGTTTGCGTACAGAGTTGGGAACCGGGGCAGTGGCAGCAGGGAGCTGACTTCCAGGTCAGGTGTAGTCTGAGACGGCAGAGAGAAGGGGCTGCACTGGAGAGCGCAGCACCCCGGCTCTGCCGCTGTTCAGTCACCTGGGACTCTTACAGCTGAGAGACTGACAGAAGTGACCCTAAGAAGCAAGGACTATAGAGTAGAAGACTGACTGCTCTCATCTCACATCTGAGTGCAGGGAAAAAGGGGAAATTCTGCAATTCTGAAGACGCTTTCACCAATAACCTGCAATTCAGATATGCATTTGGGGCATACATGGATGGAAGCTGGTTAATAGCAGAAAGGAGCTTTTATGATGGAACCTGCAGCACGACTTGGCTCCCTTCTTGGGAATTCAGGAGGGGCAGTGTTGGGGAAAGAATGCTGAAATAAAGAGTTCTTTTGGCACAGAATTTTAACAGAATCTAACAGTCTGTCTCTTTGGGAGTATCTCTTCCCCCTTCCTTCTTGAAATCAGATTAGCCATACAGGATTCCCAATTAGCAATACAGGATTCTCCCTTGTTCCCCTCGAAAGCAGAACTGGGACATGTTACAAAGCCCTCTCCCTTTTCTTACCTCGAGGGGAGTTCAGTTACTTTCAGGGTTTTCTTTTTGCCTTTTATTTGGGGGCAGGAAAGACCTCGCTCTTGTTAAACAAAATGGAATTACAGGCCTCTGAGCAGCAAAATAACAAGTGATTTTATGTTGCTTTCCCCCTTGATAAACAATGCTATAACCAGCAATGGAACTCCTTATGCACAAGACAGTTTTGATGAGGGTGAGAAAGGGGATCCACCTTTTAGTTATAGCTAGAACCCAACAGCACACCGAATGATACAGCTGTATCTGCTCACAGTACTTCAAATTTTAAAATATTGCTGACATTAAAGACAGCAACTGTTCTACTGCAACTCACTGCAGCATCAGCAAAATGCAGGTTCCTTGGGTTAGTTCCAAATCTAGGAAGTTAGAATAAGCCTAGGCAACATTCCTTGAAGAAAGAGGATTTTATCTATTATATTACTGGTGCCACTGTAAATCAAATTCAAAACATCTGTGCCTTTAACAGGAAGGGGGCATGTACGTGTAAAATGCTGGCAGTTTTTTGTTGAATCCGTAGAGAATCAGTTCTGGACTTAATACATTATGTCCCAAGAAGTGTTGTTATTCCTGTTACCACTCTTTTTTCTTCTCATCCATGGAGACTCCACCAGGACCCAGTGCAACCACGAGGAGGAGCCCTCCAATTACAGACATGGTCTGGAAGAAATCGTATTTGAGGAAGTCGTGCATGGGCTTGTAGGCTGGGACGGTCCAGAAGGCATTGAAGTAGATGTTGATGCCAAACAGCCAGATGACTAGAGTCAAGGCAGCCAGCTTAGTCTTGAAGCCAATTGCCACCAGGATAATCAGGGCTGTGCCCACAATGTTCTGCAGAATCTGCAAGGAAAAAAACCCACAATCTTACATACGGGTCTTAAATAGATGCACAAACATCAGAACAGAGGATGGATGAGTTCAGCAGAACAAGCTGTCACAGCACAGATTATTCAATAGCTTTTCCTAAATATTAATTTACTAAAAAATCGACTTTAATGATAAGCATTGAGTAGGTCCCGCAGCCAATCTGGGAGCTGCTACTGTATTTTAGTTCCTAAACTCATACTTTTATACTCGGATACTTACAGAAAAGAAGTTCATATCAAAATGTAGCAGTGTCATGAACATGAGGACCAGCAGCACACGGCCCCCCAGCTGCATGTACTGCTTAGGAGAGCTTTCCCGCATGGTTGGGACACCAGCAAACATGCTCTTCCCCTCTGAGCGCGACTCGGCCAAAAGCAGCAGTAAGCCTCCCCCAAGGGCAAGGTTCCTACAGAAAGACAGAAATGGGGAAAACCCCCCCAGTTTATTACCGTTTGCACTGATCTATAGATTTAAAGCCTCGTCTGATAACTTCAACTCAGTGAAAATGTGCATGCTAGTGAGGAGTGACCTACTCTGCACCCGGCGATGGGTGTCTGCATTAGACCTCACAGCTGAAACAGCAGCATTGTACACAACAACGATTTACACAAGCCTGTGGGCACACATACAGCCTGCCAGAGAAGTCCAGCACCCACAGCTCAGGCACAGTAGCTTAGCATCTGTTACAGCACGAATTTAGTTGCCCTGAAGTTATTCTGTACCTCAGGTTTAGCCACACATGCCAAAGTAGTTCAGAGGTTGCTTTAAGAAAACAGAACAGCAGTACTGCTGGAAGAAGTTACACATTTACAGGGTTGTAGTAAGCCCAGAGTATAGTTCCTGTGCTGCCCCTGCCCTCCCTTTGTAGGAGAGGGGTGGAAAGGTAACAACAACCAGCCATCACTCAGGATTTGACAAGAAAGCTCACATTTAAAACCCCATCTTTGTTTAGAGAGGTGTTAGACATTTAAAAATCCCTGAAACCACTGTAATATCTACGCACTTTAGTTTTCTTGGAAAATGGCTTCAGTCATGCATAAGCACAGTTGCTATTTTAGCCATTTAGGCAATAATAGCAACTCACTGACCCAGTCTAGACAATTGTTTGTGAGCTCTCAACAAGGAGGTTAGTACCTGAAGCACTTAGATCCTACTGGGTTAGGATTAGTCTTTCCTTTCTATGGCACTGAGCCTGCTGTCTGCTATGTGGATATTATTTTTAAGTGCTGTCATTTCTTGTTTAATGTAAGTGCATCGTTTCTAACATCTTTCTAGTAAATACTATGTAGAAAGATAATTTCCTCTGTCAGAGAGTGGCAGTGACAGACAAGAGTTTTTATTCCATTTTCTACTTCCATTTCTACTTTAAGAAGTAGACATACCTCATCAAGAACTTCAGGTCCCATAGAATGCTGTATGCAATAGTCTAGGCAAAGAAGAACACAGATTAAAACACCATACAAATTACAGTGAAGTTCTGAATTTGTCCTATAATCTCAAGCCTGTACTACCTATAGCAGAGGTGAATCAGAACTACGTTATACTGAAGGAAACAAGGTGGGTTACACCACTGTGGTCTGATGAGTCAATGTAAAACAGGGAAGGGAAGCCAAAATTTGACTTGTGCTTTAGGACCCACAAAAATTCATCAGCTTTGAACAGGAAGGATGCTATTAGCTAGGATCCTCCGTGATGGGAACAGTCCTTTATAAAAGCTGTGTGCTGAAGGCCAAAGCAACTACAATTTCCAAATTCAGCACATTACTGACATACAGGTAAAACTGCAAGTTACTGCTGCTAAATTGGTCAAGGTCAAGTATTAAATCAACATCTCCAGCTAACTAATTGCAATTACAGTCAAGTATCTATTGGGCACATAGAAGAACAGAAGCAGTTCAATGCCACTGAGGACTGGCACTGGGCCGGGGTGGAGAAAGATTCCAGGGCTGCACATTGTATTTATGTATGTTGGTAGTACTGGGGCTAAGAGAGAAGACTTGAAAGATACGGTTCAGAAGGGCTAAAGACTTCAGTCTCCTACCTGTAATGCTATAATCCCAAACAGTCCAAAGCAGGCATATTGCACAAAGTTCCTACTCAGCACCAGGATACAGCCGCCTGAGTTGGGGAAATTGAACACAGTTACGCTTCTGGCTTGCGCAGGAATGCTAACTTGTTTCGAACTGAGAAAACTCTGATTTTTTTTTTTTTTTCAAGTTTTTCCAGTGTGCCAGAGAACATCAGGCAGGAAATTTTAATGGCACATTGTCACAAATCAGTTTGAGGACCAGGAAGTTTTAGTGCATTTTGAAGTGTTTTATAATTCCAGAAGTATCTTTTATTTTACAAAGGGTAAGCACAGGCTGAATGTAGTCCCCAACACACAGCAGTGTACAGCAGCTATTAGTGTTAAAGCATTAAAAGATGTTAAAGAGAAACTCATTGTGGATTTTCTTTTTTTATTTTTAAACAAGGCAACGGTTTGGGCAAACATGCTGCACTCCTTTTCCTTGAACACTTTTGCTTCATATCCTTCCTCAAGTCTTCTGTCACAAAGCAATGACAGCCTTTGCCACTTTGACATGAGGACTGGTAACTACATTAAATTCAAAAATGCAAGGGTAAAAAACGTAAACACAAGACAAGAAGTTGGCAGAGTAATCAAGAACATTAGACCAGGCCCATAACATAACCAAAAATAATTTTACTTCTTTCCATTTCTGATACCCTAATTCCACCTAGCACAAATAGAGAAGCTCTGCTTCAGGGATTAACTTTGATTCCTGGGCTTTGAAGGTCTGACACATGCACCTCTCTCCGTCTTAGATGTACCAGCGGCAGGATAAGACTTTGCCATTGAGATTAATACCCATAAAACCAGCAGGCTGAGAAAGTCTTAACACTGCCCTGTTCAAGAAAATATGAGTATTTAATTTGGAGAATTCAGGGGGTGTAGTATGTGTTTACAGATCTATGTAACTGAATTGAAACAGACTGTCCTAATGGACTCTTGGCATCTCTGACTCAGAGGTAGTATGTCACGAGAAATTCTCCAAGACTTTCCAGGAAAGGCTGAAGCAGGTCAATTAAGAGTTCCTTTCATTCAGCCCATGTCGTACTATCAGTTCTAAGCTGTCAATGGCTATTAAGAAATCGGTGAGGCATCCCATGCTTACATGATTCACAGGGCTCACACGAGCCAGAGTGGCAGACACACTGGAGCACTCTGTCATCCACCTTAACAACCTTAAAGCCACTTACTCAGCTGTCCAAAGAGATTTATGAACACAAAGATGGAGGCCAGGAAATAGCCACAGTTCCACGTGCCATCAATGTAATCCCTCTGTTCACTCCACTGGAACCACATGCGGATGCCATCCTCCAGGAAGGTGCTGATCAGGCACAGGCGGGCCACGTGCGGGAGGTACTGCTTCGTCACCCTGAGGAACTGCACGGGCAGACAGCATCGTTAGCAGAGAAGGCAGGCAAAGGGATACTCAAGGCATAATAGATCCACACACTCTGCAGACCGAGGTCAGCAGTTCTCACGCACACAGGGTCATCAACACCTAGAGAGAAACACACACTTGGGACTTGGATTTAATGAAATTCTTCTCCAGTTTGAGAACACTTGGGAGCAGTGGGGGAAACCTGTTGTCACGCTCCACCCAAAGAGCATTTTGGACAAGGACTTGGAGAAGAGCAGAATCCAGTCAGCATCTTTCTATGTAACAGGAACAGTGTTTTGAGGGAGATCTTTCTAGCTGAAGGCTGACCTTGGTTTTAGCTTGTCTATCTCAGGGTTTCATGTTACAGCTCAACTATCAGATAGCCAGGAGCTGAAAGGGCACTCCTACTCCCACCCACAAGCTCAGGCACTCAGTACCCTGTAACAAACTGATTCAGGGCGTCAGGCTGACAGAATACTAATTGCATACAAATTAAAAAACATTAATAATGTTTCTGCCAAGCTATTTCCCTCTAACAGTTCAGAAAAGCAACAGTGCAAAGCACGCGTGCTTGTGTAGCAGCAGCAGCTATTAGATCAGTGCAGACACTGCGTGAAATTGCACCCTCTGTCCTCTATGCAAGCATACAGTTTTCAATTCCATTAAAAACAGCATCTTCTGCAGAAAGAAAATAGGCATTTATATATACAATTCAGTATAGTAGTTTAAAGAAAATTATATGATCATGCAACAGATGCTGAACCTTAGTTCTTGGGAACGCAAGCTGTATCTGGTCCCACACACCCCTTCATCCTGCAGGCCCATCAGCTAGTTTGCTCTACAGTTAGAGCAATTATAAAGGAACAAGTACAGAATTGTAGTTGTTCAGGGCCTAGACCAGCACGTTCTATCGGACTGTGAGGTGCACAGGAAAACTCGCTGCCTCTGGATTATGGTAAGTGCTTAACTGTCACCCAGTTTCCTAAACAGCACTGGTTATTACTTAATGGAGACTTCCACCAGGCTCTGTCCTGTCCCTCTGAATGCAAGCTGGCACCCGGCTGGCCTGTTTCATGCGCAGGTTTGGCTGCAGCAGACCACCAGAAGGACACACTTGCAGTCAGTGTATGCTACTATTTGAGTAAGCGCAACCTAGTAAGAAACAAACGTAAGTTTAACCTAAAACTAACCACAAGATTACCCAGCAGGTTTCTACCCCCAGCTGACAGGCAGTTTGGGCAGGCTGGCACTTGTAGCAAGCCCTCATGCACAACTCCCAGACTCCACAGGGCATCAGAAGGAGGAGCCGTTTCACAAAACCCCATGGTCCCACACAAAGTTCAATGGGTTGCAAGGCACACTGATTCATATGGTTTATGCAATATTACAGTCCTTCAAGCATGAAAAGCGGTGGGGGAACATACATGTGTATAGGTGTCTTCCAGACAGCATTGAACTATATTATATAAAATAAAATGGATAGAAAAGCCACACAAACCTTTTATTTCATAATTCAGTATTAACATTGATTGCAGGTTAAATGATACAGCTGATTGGTTTCTTTCTGGGCAGATTTTTTTTTTTTTAAAGTTCTGGTAGCTTTGCATGCTTTCAGTATATATGGGAGAGCAGAGAAAGGAGACTAAAGCCATCCCTGAAAGTTTATTCTTGTCACAGCAATTAGTAAATAGTAAAGGCTGTTCCAAATTCTATGCAAATGAAAAGCCTTGCTTACTGTGTAACAGAAGATTATAACATGGAAAAGAACACAGCAAACGTACTTAATAGTTAATTAAACAGTTAATATCAGAATACGCTACACTAGTTGTACCGCGTGCATCCAGAGTCTAAGGGTCAAGATACAAGTTAATCAAGTGCATTTTAAGTGCAGCTGTACTCTGACTCAGGGCTGCCACCTCAGGCTTTTTTTAAGCCATGTCAACAGTTGGATGAATGAGTCAGGAGAGAATTTGTGATCTTTGTCACTGAATGAGACACATATCTCAGTTTAAAGCTTTCTTCTCTCCTGGATTTCACTGTGCATTTGGGCAAACTTGATGAGGAATGCCAAGGATAGTTATTTTGGAAATAGTGCAAAACCAAAAGTGGTTTGTAAAGTAAGTCTGCCTCGTCAAGATGCAGAACAGGCAACTTTGGTCTAGAAGGAAATTAAAGAGGGCAAGTGCTGGGCAAGGAAAAGGGAAAACACACTGCTGTGGGAGATCTGAAAAAAAGAAGCCAACATTGGAGAGGGTATCTGCCTCCAGGCCTCCTCTTTGCTGCTTCTGAAGTGGATCACGTGAGCTGATCTCATCTTCCCCTTCCCTGAAATGACACAACTGCCAACAGGCCAGGCAGAGAAGGCATTTAACACTTACCTGTTCTAGTGGCATATAGAGGGAATTTAATACTATCTATTAAACATGAGTGTGCACATCCAATGAGCTCAAGACAAGTCAGAAAGACCGAAGCCTAAGGCAGCTGCAGTGCTAAGCAACCTTATGACACACATCTTCCTTCATCCATAACTCATGCAGCTGCAGCTACTGAGCTGCACACAAGCCGAAACCGCTGTACACAGCAAGCTTAGAGTAAGTAAGCTTCAGAAACAAAGTGTCAAGTATGAACAAAAATCCAAGCCAAAAGAACAACTAGCCACGGAGATTCAGAGAAAAAAGAGAACAATTACATGATAACAACATGACAGCGTAACAGACATCAAGCAGTTTTACACTTCGAGGTTTCAGGTATAAATCAAAGTAATGTAACTAAGGATTGAGTGACTTTAAGAACAGGAGATCTCTAGATGTAGAACTAAACTAACAGTACCAGACACACTGGTGTTGCTAGTGATGTGTAGGGACAAAACATGGCTCCAACACTGCACCCTGAGACCACTTCCTTGATGATTCACACAGATAAAAAGCAGCACATACAGGAAACTTGGTAGCTGCAGTTCAGAAACGTGTCAAGCTAAGACATGGGACTTGAAACTCAGACTCCACTACGCACAATTACATGCAAGCCAAACCAAAACGGTTGAGATTGATGGAAGTAGCAGTGCTAAACTCATGTCATGAAGTAACTGAATGGCTTATTCTGCTATGGGCTTTGCACCAACTGTTCTTAGCACGTACTGCCTCTTTGCAAGAGGCAAAGCATCTTGAGAAAAAGACAACTGAATGCTATAGTGAAATTATTTTAAAGAAGAACAGCTGGTCCTGTGTTGGCAGCCAAGTCACTAACATACACCAGAGGGGCTTTGTGTTGGCACTTCCTCATCTAACAGAATTATAAACACAAAGATGCTTTCCTCAGTTTAATGAGCAAAGATACAGAAGAGGATCCAGTGATCCCTAAAGATCAGATCTCTGCTCAGAACCTATTTTTCAAAAGGAAGCTTGAAATAGTCAAATCCATAAAGAGGCCTGTCCAAAGTGAAAAATAAAATGATTCTGTTTTGACTCTTATTATGCTTTCTAAACTACATCCCACCTCCAACAGCTTCAAATTGTTAAAAATCCAGTCCTTTTGTTTGTTTGAAAAGTGTACATACAGGCATAATTACAGGTATTTTAAGACCAAAACACAGCCAGGAGTTGGGAATTTTTGCTGTCACCTAGGGGTATTCTGTCCTAACACAGAAGACTTTTCTCTGCATGTACACACGTGTGCTCTTGGATCAGAGAAGTTACGTTCATGGTGATGAACAGTAGTCTGCTAATCTACGCAGAAAGCCCTCTTGTGGGCTGCACAGCTTTTAGTCTACAGCTTTTGATAAAGGTGTATCCCAACTATCTAGCTTGTAGGCTATTTGGCTTATAACAATTAAGGATCAGTGCACTGACATGACTGTGTTATCAAGGAGTTTCCAAATTCAGGGTTTTTCTAATATAAAACACAAAAAAGTTCAGACTAACAATGAAATGTTTTCTTCTCCCTTCTATTTTCTGCAAAACAGGATACAGAGATGTTAGAATTAGCTGAACAACATGCATCAGCATTTATGTTGGAAAATTAAATAAAACCCCCAGAGTCTGGATCTCCCTTACAGCCCTTTCACTGCAGTACAATGACTCAATAGTTTCCTTGCATTTTTGTCCATAATTTTTTTTTCAGAATGGCAGAAATACCAGGCACCCACATTCCTAGAGATTATTACAGACACCAGAACTTGAGACCTGCTCCCTCTTATGGGGATTACAGAAGAGAGAGAACCAGTGCTATAACCATAAACAATCAGTACAGGCTCCAGATACAGCTATTTTCAGTATGATAATGTCAGCAATACACGACTGCCATGAAAGGCTTAGCATTTTAACATGAATCACTAAAAAATGGCTTAACTTCTGAGTATGTAAATTATTTAATTAATAACATTGGGCTGGTGTTATGGGGCTTAAAAGCAAACCACCCTGCAAAACCTGTAGCTGGGCATTACTCTGAACCAATATTCTGATTTCCTTCCACTACATTATCACCTAGATTTTGAGAACCCTTAGTAGCTTCTCCCACCTTCCCCAACATCTAGTAAGTTACCTTCTCTGAAAGCAACAGGACCACCCCCAACACCCACCCAGTAAGCTGACTCCTCCACTGCAGTCCCGGGAAACTGCCAACAGCGCAGAGAGCAGAACAGCTCGCCTGCCGTACTAGGCACCTGCAGGCTACAAATTCCTGCTACAGCCAAGCTAAACTAATAGCTAGTTCTCACCACAAGTGGTTCCACCTCCAGTATTGGTGCTCACTTGACCTAAACAACGAGATAATTGAACTAACAGAAAAAACGATCTCATTTTTTTCTCCCCTGCCAGCTCAGCTCTCCAGTCCTGTGACAGAAAAGGTCTAGTGAGAGAGCAAAGGGGAACAAAGCCTTGGGAGAAGTAGGACAACCCCTTTCACTGACAGTCAGCTGCCAGGCAAGCTTAGCTGTCTTGTAAAACCATGTCTTCAGTGCACTAGTTGTCCTCTGGATGAAGAGCTACTTGTTACTACTGAGAGTCTTGGCATCTAAGGCATGATTTACTAATTCAAAGGGAAATTGCAGTATTCAAGAAAAAATTAAGCTTTAATGTTTGAGTTTAAGGAACAGTTTATTCTTACTTTTTGTAAGAGACATTCAGTCCTTACTGATAAACCAGGGAAGTAGCTGTGACACTTTCCCACAGGGCTTTTATGCTACAGAAATTAAGACTCATTAGGTCTTGAGCACTACAGGGAGTGGAGAGAGCAAGGTTATCAATGAGAACGCCTTCAGCTCCCAGAACAGCCATTGTCCAGCTTCACTTCCTCCGCCTCCATCAAGGGGAATTTCAACATAATTTCAGTTCAAACGTTCCAAGTTTTTTTTTCCTTAAATCCAAGATGAACTAACAGTTTCTGTAATGCCAAGTGTTAACTTCGCAATATATACCAAAGGTTATTGTTCAGTAAATCTCTCCACTCCTACACTAGTGTGATACTGAGTTTTAGCAACTTATACACTACTGAAAGTATCCGATTGAGCTACGAGGTAGCTATTTGGAGGTTGATTTATCAAAGGAGTTAGTTACTTGGAAAGTTGTAAAAATTGTTTTGTAATCTGATGGGTATGTGCTTGCAAACACCTCAAATTCTGCAGCTAAAGGAAAAACTAGTCTTTAAATAGCATGTGGCTAAGCACAAATAAAGCTGTACCATTTAAAACTCATTTCAGGAGGAAGAAAACCGCATTTTAGCTGGACAAAAGAGCTTTCAGTACTATGAAAAAAGGGGTGTTAAAGACACCTAGAAATAGTCACACAGGAATAAATACAGAAGTGTTATAAAGAGGTCAGGACAAGTGCTGTAAATTTTGGCAAGTGATTTGAACACTGTAGTGATAGTTTAACTTCTCCTCTAAAAGGGGTGAGAGGAGAAGGTAAACAGAGGATGACAAAGATGATCCAGACACCCCTCGAAATTGAATACTACCACACACCATAAGAAGCTCTACCTCTACAACAGGTCTTCCATCTGAGGCTGGGGAGGAAGTGTAGAACAGGTTTTCCCAGTGAAACTCAGTTAAAGACACAGAGGTAGCACAGCCCCCTCAGAGCTGTGACGTGTTATCATGCACCACACAACTCACGGTGCTCCAATAGTCAGAGTTGTAAACCAGGCAGAATCAGATTTTCCAGAGAACTTGCTACAAGCAATTAGATGTTGCCTCTTATTTTCAATTAGATGAATCACCATGACAGTGAAGATCTTCCCAACACCATCACATCTACTTACTTACACTCAACATATTCCTGCTCTCACCTACAATAAGAAATCACAAACTTCTATTTAAAAGAAAAAATCTGTAAGGACCTTCACTGAAATAAACCTAAACAGAATTACAAGACAACATCAGCTTGCTTGCTCTCCTTCTGCCCCAATTCTAAGTAGAGCACCATGGTGCTGGCAAGTCTCTTACATATATCGGTCAGGGTTTAGATTTTCACTTCCCTGCGCCCCCCCACCCCCTTTATACCCCAACTGCCAGCCTGGAGGGCTTGCAAGAAGACAAGGGCAGCTCAGCCTCCTGCCCCGCTTCCATTGACTCGCTCCCCGGGAGAAGCCCAGTCCCCGAGTGGAACCCGCCCGCTCGGTTGGACGATCAGCCCCGGAGCTCGGCTGAAGGCAGCTACTGCGGCAGAGACCCAGGGCCCCCCTGAGGGGCGCCGCGGCCAGGAGAGCCCACAGCCCCACCGGAGGGACAGGCCAACCCCACGCCAGGCCGCCGCCATCCCAGCCTGCCCCAGCGCTGGGCCCCTCAGGGCGGCGTCCGGGCGGCCTAACGCCCCCCTCAGCCTAGAGCCCGCCGCGGCACCCCCTCACAGCCGGCCCAGCGCCTGAGGGAACGGCCCAGCGCACAAAGGCCGCTCGGGCGGGCGCCCACCTGGTCCGCGAAGTCCTCGGCGGTGTTCATAATATCGTTCTGGCCCATGGCGGCGGCAGGAGAAGAGTACTACCGGCGGCTGCTGCTGCGCGCCCGGGGCCCGGCCTGGCTCTAGCAGACGGCAGCGGGAAGGGCGGGCGGAGGGAATGAGCGCCGGGCCGGGCCGCGCCGCCGCTCGGCTGCTGCTGCCACGTAGGCCAGCCCTTAAAGGCGCCGCGCGGGCGGCAGCGCCGGCGCAGGCGGGGCGGGGCGGTGGCACCGGGAGGGCGGGGCGGACACGCCCCACCCCGCGCCGCGCGCTTAAAAAGCCCGCCCGCACCCTTTCCCCCTCTGCTGAGGGGACGCGCGCGGGGGCTCGGCGGGTCTTTTGTCGCCGGTTCTACCCCTGCCCCAGGGCTGTGTAATGGTATTTTTTTGGGTCGGAAAGTGTAAGAAGAGGGAAATGCGCTTTCTCTGTCCTATGCCCGCTGCTGACGGCTGAGGGGCCGCTCTCGTCCTGGGGGTCCCTCCAGGCCTCGCCGGGAGGCCGGGCCTTGTCCCACCATGGAGAAATATGAGGTGCTGCCCTCGAGGGCTAGGCCCTGTCCGGCGGTGTGGGGGGGTGCTGGGTGTGTGTGGTATGTGGCCCTGGGGAGGGGTTTGTGGCCTTGGGAAGGGGGTGTAGGTACTCCTAGAAGAAGTACATGAGCATAGCAAAGGGGTGTAGGCATTTCTGAGGGGTGCATAGGCCTGGAGTGGGGGCAGGTGGCCCTGAGGAGGGTGTGTGTGGCCTTGGTGAGGGGGTAAGCAGTTTTTAAGAAGGGATCTGCGCAGCCCCAGGGAGGGAGCTGCTGGGGTGTGGATGGCCCTGGGGAGATCTAGTGGTGTGGCCAGCTGGGGGGAAGTGAGGGGAAATGTCCTGGAGGGGAAGGCCTATGTGTCTCTGGAGAGTTGGGGTGCAGATGGGAGTGCCTGTGGTCCTGGCACTGGAGGTGTGTGCTGCGTGGAGGGTGGCTGTGGGAAAGTGGTTTTGAGGGGGTTTCCTGCCTTGGTTGTTCCACTTCATGAAGCTGAGTGTCTCTCCTCTGCCTTGCAGGTGCTGGAGCAGCTCCAGCCCGGGGCGCTGGGTGCTATGCTGGTAGTTGAATTGAAAACAGAAAAGGGTGCGGAGAATAAATATATAATAAAGCAGGTGAGAGGCTGGTTGCTAGGAAAACAAGAGTCCGTTAGCACGTTTGTCATTTCTATGGGCTTTTCTGACAGTAACAGATACAAACACATTAGGCAGCTTGGCCACTGGGTAAGAGTAGGCTTACACCTTGCTGTCTGGAAATCAGAAGATTCAGATCAGTTTATCAGAGTATTGAGGTTTGAAGTGAGGAAAAAGGAGTAGCTTATTTATGTCCATCCAGTATGTTTTCACCTTAGCTTACTGCTACTTTGACCATGCAGGAGAAAGACTGGCTAGCTGTTGCGGGCTCATTTCGAGCTCTGTTTCTGGCTATCTCTTAACAGCGAGACAGCTCCAAACGTTAGACATTGGAGCTATCATTGAAAATTTATGCCAGTTCACACGCAATTTGCAGTTCTGGTCATCTTGGCAGGATTGTCTGGCTTAAAGTTTGCCTGTCTCTATATTACAATCTCATCCCTGTATCTTATTTGGTGCAGGTTGAATGCATTGAAGAAAACCAAGCAAATGAGGCCTTGAAGGAGGTATCAGTGCAATTTTTCTTTACTACCTCATTTACAAAGACCAAAGTCTTAACAAAGCCTTTTATCTACAAGGATTAACTAAGTAAATAGTCAAGATGTAAATCAGGTGGGACTGAGGGGTGTTCTCCATGCCCTCTGCTTGAGCTCAGGCCAGGATTTTGTATTAATTGTTCCTGTATTTGATTATGTAGATTCAAATGGACAGCTGTTATCAGAGGATAGTCCTTTTTTAGGCTTTGTATTTGTTTTGTGATGAAGACAAAGAGCAAAGCTCATCCTTTTGTCCTTTAAGCTGAAGGAGAACCTTAGTCTATTTATAGTTTATTATTAATAACTCAATTTCTAGTTAACGTATTTCATTATGTATTAATTTCTCAGAGATGGAAGTTTTTTGATGTGAATGATTTGACTAGTTTTCTGCGTTTACACTTTTGTGCAAACTTGTTTCAATGCCTTGGGTAAGAAGCAACATCAGAAATACTATTAAAATAGCACAATTCGCTTCCAAAAAATATGTGAAGTAACACCTAATGGATTAGTCTTACAGATGTCCATGACATCTGCAGTTGAAAATCAATGAGAATACATGTCTGTACAGATGCTTCATCCTACTCAGGAGGGGTGACCTCTTTATGCACTGAGACTGGCTTTACTGATAAAGTTTGATTCAATTTTTCTGCTGATGTACATGTCTATTGAAATAAATGCAGTTGTGCCAGCTGGGACTGTGGCTCTTCCTAGTTTTTCTCTGTTTTCTGCATAAGCACAACTATAGGAGAGTAAGTTGAATTCCTTTTACCTAGTCATGTCATCAGCAAATTTGTTAAAGTAATTGGTAATTGCTAGAGCCTTATACGGAAACCAGTGTCAAGGAGATAAGCATCTCACTAGTGTCATCATATTTTCTGTGGTTCAAGCTTGCGTAGGGATTACTGGAAATAACATCTACACTAGAAAAATCATCTTTACTTTCATATTCTAAGATGTGTTTTTAGGTTTGAGTGTTAGGAACTGAAGAAGAGGGTTGTTTACATATCAACTCTCTAAGGATCAGTTTATATCATTGAATCTCAAAAGGCTGTTACAGCATTACATTGAGTAGAGTCTTACTGAAATATTTTCCTTAAGTTGACACTTGTACATGCAAATATATAACAGCTTGACATTGAAAGGATTTGATCAAACATGCAGCATGAACAAGTCAGAACTGGCTTAGGATATTAGTTAAGGTCCTGTTCAGTGGGAAGAACTGTGTAGCTATAGAAAGTGCTCTCTGTTGTTTGTTTGTTTTTAATTCTATGCAGGCAATGGATTTGCTAAAACTTCATCATTCAAACATCTGTGCTTACCAGGAATTGTTTGTGACTTGGGATAATGAGGTGAGAGTTGAAACAAACCTGCTTTTTTAACTCCTGAATAAAGATGCTGAAAAGGGGTGAAGATGCATGGATTGGAGTCCCATCACATGGCGGTATTGCACACTGACTCACGGATTCTGATGCGAATCAGTGTGCAATACTGATTTTCATGTGCATGTAAACCCTTTTATAGGGAGGCTATAGGAAGCTGAAAGCCTTGACTTACTTATTTGCAGGTTTTATTCAATGCTCAGGCAAAATTTGTGTTGATTTTATGGATGTATATTTGACTTAAATTGTCATATATGGCTTCAGATAAGATGCTTGATAATGTTTTGTGTTGTTTTAAACAAACAACAACCATGCTGTATTTTTAATAATAAAAAAAGTAAATATTGTCTCCTCTGTGGGAGATTAATCATCTTGGAACACCTTGATATTGGTGAACATCACACCCACCAGTTTGGCCAAGTGCTCGGTTTTATTTTTCTTCCTGGATATGTTACTACCTGCAAACAATTAGACAATTTTGATGTGATGTTTTATTACAGATATCATCTCTGTTCCTCTGTCTGGTAATGCAGCACTCAGGCCAAGGAGATCTTTCATCTCTAATCAAGGAAAAAAGGCAGAAGTCAGAAAAAATAACAGACATGGTAAAAAGTACAGAAGAGGCATCTGACTGAACTGACAGTCTCTCACTGCTTTTCTATTTCTTCCTTTGTATTCCCTCTTTCTGAAAGTCCTCCTCAGAATATTCAAAGCACAATGAAGGGTGGTTTTAGAAGCTGTCTTCCAAAAGATATTTGTAAGTTATTCTGTTTATGTTACGCTTTCATGTATATTCCCCTCACCAGGTGATTCTGAAGTTCCTGGGCCAGATGGTGGATGCTTTGTTTTATATACACAAACAAAATATTTTCCACAGGTGAGGAGAAATCTTGTTCTCTTTGTCTCATAAGTCATAGTTTGTTGCAGGAACTGTTGGTTCAGCACAGCTGCTCAGAGGCAGTGAATTTTACAGTTGCAAAAGGGCGAGTAGGAGGTAGAATTCCAGACTTTGTATATAGATTCGTTTTCTGTGACTTCTGAAATCATCTATTTCTTGAGTTTTTTCTAGAATTACCCATTTGAGCAAAGTGTTCTGGTTTAAGTGTGCTTAAAATCTAATAATGAATTTTAATATCAGAATATTGACCATATCTGTTAATGCGTACATTTTGGTGGCTGTGATGGCCAAGGTGTACTTTGTGTATCTGAAATAAGAGACAGCCATTGCGTTCCATGTTCAGATAAATTTGTGTCGCAATCACAAATTTTAAAGCATTTCACAGTAAAAGAAGAAAATAATTTTACTGCAGTTGATTATCACTTCTATATTAAAAATAAATAAAAAAAACCCACAAACAAAAAAAAACCCAGACCCCTCACCACCACACCATCTACTCTCCCCCCCAAATACCCCAAACTTCTGTTGTGTGAAGAGGCTGGGAACCTGTAGTTATGTAGCCTTAGACTGATTTCACAGGCTGACAGAAAATTTTTGTGTTGCAGAAATCTCAAGCCGTCAAACATACTTGTGACTGGTGAAGCATCCTTCATGCTTAGCGACTTCAGTACAGAAACACTTATGACAGATGAGATGAAATGGAAAATAAGAGTGGAAGAAAGTAGATACTTGTTTTACTTTTTTTTACTTTATTTTTAAAAGATTCACTTATGGTTAATATTTCTTAGTCCTCAGAGAAAAATTAAAGAGGAAAAAAGCTATCTTCCCTTCCCTTTCTCTGCATTATACTATTTGTTTTCTGAAGTATGAATAATATATTCATAGGCAGTTGACTGCAGCATTAATTGTGTTCACAATTGAAAACTACAGGTATGTCTGTGAGTCTCAGAACTCTGTAGTAGACACAGTTGGAATCCTTTTAGCTTGATACCTATGCAGTAACAACTTAGAAAATTGTTCATTAGTTATAGCGTGTTTCTTAGTCTTTTGTGGCATGTCACCAGTAAAAAATGTTTGATCTCTGCAGAATACATCTAAATTATTTTTAGATGTAAAATGATGGCTTGCACTTCATGCATGTGCCAGCAAAAACTGTGTATAGTACAATGTCAGCAATGTTACCATATGATTCTTGTTTCAACAGATAGCAAGTCATGGATGGCTCCAGAAACATTTGGTTTTTCTTTTACTGAGAAATCTGACATCTGGTCTCTAGGCTGTATTCTACTGGACATGACTACCTGCTTTGTTTTGAACGTATGTAATAATGTTTTATTATAGATTTAAAATGTCATTGGCCCACCAGGATATCTCTAAACGAGTGTGTGAGAGCTCTACTGTTACTTACTCTTTACAGGCAGAAGAGATAACTTCATTGCTGCAGGACATCAGACAGGATGCCAGCCATCTTGAGGGAGTTCTGATACTAACGCAAAATGGAGATAACAGCTCGTTGCCTTTATTTCCAATTTTACATATGATGCTACAGATCCAGCCCAGCATGAGACCCACAACAAAGTGAGTTCTGGATGCTTCCTTTTTTTTTTTTTTCCCACCTATCATCGCAAAGATAGGAGTGTTAGCTAGCCTTTGGAAGAGATCGAGTCAAGGTTGCTGATCTTACTGCCTTGACAAATTGAGGTATTAAAAAAGTTGAAGGCTTGGTGTTCATTCGGACGTGGGCATCCTGATACATGTAGCGTCCTTTTTTGAAGATTATAAAATCACGTTATTCGCAATTTTACAAGCCATTAACTTGAAGCCTAAGCATGGCTTCCTCACTGTAAGTTATTTCATTAGCTGTTTTGAAGTAAATTGTTTAAGTTCTGGCAAAAATAACCCAGTCTCAAAGAAATATTATTAGCTTTTTATATCAAAGTGAAACAAAGCCTGTAGAAATTATTTTTTCTAACTTACCAGTTCTAACTCATTGGTACTGCTTTTGTCTCTTGTAATTCTAGGGATCTGACTGATGTTCCATTTATTGGGGAATGCCTGACTGTTGCTGGTGCCTCTTCAGTAAAACTGAAAAAGTCTCTGTCTCCTAGAATAATAGATACACTCCTTGAGGGAGGAATCGAAAGTGTTCCAGGTAATAAGGAAAATAAGATTAACATAATGGTGATTTTCATAGGAAATAAACTCTCATGTTTTCCAGTTAGCATATATTCTGCTTGAAAATGAATTATTCTACATTCATTTTACTTTTAATAAAATGAGATGCTATTTGGAGGAAGGATCCTTTTCCATAACTTCGTAAGATTACCAGCCATACATACTGCAGAAGTTAAATGGAGTCAGAAATCATTATTCAGAAAACTGGGGAACCCCACTTTATTGTCCTGCTAACATGTTTGCTAATTTATGCTGGCAAAGGACCTGCTCCTTTATTTTCCTTCTGAGTAAGGAAGATACTCTCTTCATCTGTAAAAGATACTGGAATAATGCATTTAAAGCCCCCAGCCCTGACCTGATGTAATACTTCATCAGGTCCCCAAAATACATAATGCCAAAAACATAAATTATAAAGGTGAATCGTAACATTTTGTAACATGTAAATGTTTGATACATTAGAGGAAAGGTTTGTCTCTTTTCAGCAGTCACAAATTATATTATTTTAATTTACATGAATTCACATCTTGCACAAAACAGAGAAAATTTGAGTGCTTGAGTGCTTTTTCTAAGTGTTTGTATCAAACAGAAGAATTTTCTTGGTTTATGTAGAATTCATGCAGGCTTTCTGGGATATAGAAGCAGCACAGGATAAAGCCATTCAGCTCCTTGCCAGCTTTGTAAGAGATAAAAGTGGTAAGGCACTATTTTATTAATTTATTTATTCTGCTCTTTCGTTACATTTTGAGATGATAGGAAGAGGAAAAGAACTCTCATGAAAATGAGAAAGAAATTGTTCTCATTTTTGTGACGTACTGGAATAGACCATTAGTTGATGTGACTGTGTTGATACTGGTTTTGCAAATGCTTATATTGAACAGCAGCTGTTTTACTGGGTGAGAAAAATGGGCACTGGAAAAAAATCTTCTTGATATTTTAAATGGCAAACTGACATTTGAAGAAGGTAATTCATACCAGCTTTTGGGCAACTTGGGGACAGCGCCTAGGGCTATAAAACTGATAGAGCAAAAGGAAGCTATGTGTGTCTGTGTTCTGTGTGTCTAGTAGAGCTGCGTGAGTGAAGACACTGTATTTTCTCCCAGCATCTGCTCGTTTTTCAGACTAATCTTTCAGATCAAGCTTAGTATTTTCAAAGCACCATGTTAACTCAGTTATAAAACGCACTACCATTTGACAGTGATAGCATTTTAATGCTGGCATTGGCTTAGATGTTAAAACACAGGTGTGTTACCTGTATCTTCAGATCTGTTCATGAAGAAGTCTTTACTCAGTAATACAGTGGTCTTTGATTTTTTCATAACAGAATCAATGTGTCTTTGTGATTTCTTATTCCAAACCTATTGACAGTGATACAAGGCCATGTACACATCTGACTTGATTGGCACTTCTGCACCATGGCTTACTGTGGCTGATGCTCAGATCTTTGAAGGTTCTCAAAATGGATCCCTAAAAACCATTTTTTTTCCTCAATGTTTTACCATATATTTGTGGTTACACTGAATAGCTGTATTGTCTATTTCAAAAGCTCACAGTCTTCCTAGAACTAGGAGATCTGGTGAAATACTTCCCTCTGCAGGTTCTGAAAAAGCGTGGTTTTGGACTCATGCACAATGTTCTACCCCACAACTTGCCGTGTGCCCAGTGAACAATGCCAGTGTGACTTAGTGAGGAAGGTGCTGGCTGCGCTTAGCTTGCATAGCTTTCCAGTTGTCTTTAGTAAGACATTTCCCATAGAGACTACAAAATTCACTCTGTTGTTCTACCTATTCTTGCATTTTGTTCTCTTTGTTTTGGGAATGTTGTTCTGCTGTATCACATTGCCCATAGGGACTCAAATTTATTTGAAACTGCAACTCTTGTATTTTGGAGTATAGATACCCACTGAGCATTCGAAGATGTGTAACTGAATGTTTTCTCAAATCATTTCTTTTCCCCGCAGCATTGCCCTATTTGCTAACGTTCACAAAATTGATCACTTTTGCCATGAAGACTCACGTAGATTCTCTCAAGATACAAGTAGATGGCTGCAGTTTATTGCTTGAAATCCTTAGTCAAGGTACAGTTATAAGACTTCCAACTTATGCTGGGTAATACTTTCTATTTCTTGTGAAGTTAGATGTAGTAGGTGAGGTTTGAAATAGGCTTAGTGGTCATTTTAGGGAACAAATTTAGAGCAGTAGAGGAATTTAACCAGCTTTAATAAGAGTGAATTCTCATGCACTTTCTTCACGACTGGCATACATGAATTTGGTGTTAATTTTAAATACAGGCTGCTGATCTTAGGCTACCAAGTTTGTTTTCATGTTATGTAGACTGTTGCTAGAGTGTATAAACAGGAAACTCTCAGTGTTGTGGCATTTGATTTTCAAACCATGAAAGTGTTTTTTGGTCTCTTGTGTGGTCCTTGCTGTCATTTTCTTGGCAATTTACCCTAGTAACACCTGACAATGACAACAGCTTGAAAATAGTAAGAATTGTGTTTCAGGAAAAGAAAACTGAAAGTAACTTTTGGATAAGTTAAGTGAAGAAATGCTGTTAATTGAATGTTTTACTTGTGCTGACATCAGGGGGTTCAGACTTCATTCAAAGCCACTGAAATTTGTGTTCTGTTCAAATGTTTGCTTTTGACAGCTCTAGAACAGGATGTGGTGGTGGCCCTGGATGAGAATGTGACCAGCTCTCTGTTAAAGACAGTGAGACAACACTCTGAAAACGAAGAGTTACTTTTGCTGGTCTGCACGTTATTGATGATGATTTCGGCCAGTGGTGGGTCACCTGGTTCATTCTGAGGGAACATTCCTACGTTTCTACTTCTATAATCTAATCCAAGATAGAGCGTAGAACTTGTGTCTTCACTGAGAGATGTGGAGGTCTGTAGGTATTAGTGTAACAGTGGTAATATTGGTGAGATTGACTAGATATTGGCAAGATAACACTCCTGAAAGTATAAGATACACTGCAGAGGCTTCAGGTGCTTACAGGACCACTCTAATAGATATATTTCTGTATTTCATTTGTTTTGGAAGCAAGTACAAACTGTGTAAATAGTAGCCCTTGGGAAAATGAGGGCATAGAACTTGGATTCTATTTCTGTCTGTCCCATGGTGAATTGGAACCTTTCTACCTAATTTTGCTACTTTTTTTTTTCTCCTGAGATTGTAATTGTTAAATATTGATAGTAATTTTTACTTGTTTTCAGTATCACTTCACCAGTCATCAGAAGACTGTTTTTATAAATGGTTACAGCAGTATTTAGCAGCAAGGGGATAATCTTAAAAAAAAAAAAAAAAAGTACAAAGTTTCATGTACAGATAAACCTACCATCTAAAACCAACCTATTTTTAAACAGTGTTTCCTAATTCTGAAGCTGAGGTAACTTGAATTGCTGAACTGCAAACATTTGAAAAATAGTACCGTATACCCTTTCAGTTCCTTTTCTGCTCCAAATCTCAGATCTGGAATGAAAAAGGATGGGTAAACATCCATTTGAAAGGGTGAGTTGTGCCAAGCGCTATGTTTAAGTGCATTTTGTTAAAGAATTTGGTCTGTTCTCTTACTTTCTTTTGTCCACCTGATGGTATCGTGTTACTGGTTTGTAATCACTGTTTAAATAGAGTTAGTAGTGCTGTCTGTTGCGAGAACAGCGAGTGGGACAAAAATAGCAGTTTCTGTAGAATTTCTTTTTCTGTGTTTTTCAGAAGCTGCTGCAGAGAATCTAAGGAAAGTTGGAGTAATTCCAGACCTTCTGTCAATTTTAAGAAATTTTCTTCATAACGAACAGATCTGCCTCTCGTGCTGTGGAGTTCTCTGGAGCTTGGCTGCGAGTGGTAAGTTAAACACAGCAAGTATTGTGCCTGGGTTCATGTGACTGAAAGGCAGCAGGTATTGTGCCTAATTGAGTTCAGACAGTCCTGGTGCTGGGAGTGTTTTTTTCTTCTTTCTCCCATTCCGGAGAAATGTCTCCAGAGCACTACTAGAATAATTTTAAGTGATCCACAGTTAAATGAGATAAAACTAAAAACTAACGTAGACTTTTTAGCAACCCTTTTTGTGATAAGATGTCAAAGTCAAATCTACTGTTTAGGCTGAGATACGTCTTATGAAGACTGTCAGGAACAAAAGGGTACGTGCAGCTTCTGCTTTGTCAGTCACGTAGTTTTGCTCTGCACTTAGCATAGGGAGTGCAGTGCAAACAGCTTATTAGATTAGGTATCAGAACAGCATTTGGAATTAATAGCATCTTATTTCTTGGCAGCACTGGGCTAAATCTTGAGTTGGACATCCAGAGACTTGTTTTTCCAAAATAATTGTGATTGACAAGGTGGCAAATGTATTCTTCCCATTGCCATAGAACTAAACCAGCATATCCCCACAGCCATGGGTGATTGCTTGAGCTGACCCCCTTCTCATGAGACCATGCTGGGAGTTTTTTAGGGGATTTGTTTCTCTGACATGTTCTTGTATCGTAACCATCAATGAAGGCTGAAAGCACAGAATGTGCACAACTGCACTTGGTGTCTTTTTTTCCTTCTGTGCAACAAACCACCCACTTGATTTATGTGACCAGATAAATATCCATCCTGCAGATTGTATTCTGTCAAAAAGGCGGTTATTTTTGGAGGTTTCTTGCTTTGATCCCCATGTATAATGTAAATGTCAAAGAAAACTAGTTCCTGGAGAAGTTCAGCTTTCTGCAATAAACAATAATATTTATTAGTCCTGTAAAATGTGATTTGTTTTCGTACATATTAGGCTCATTTCCTCTGCTGTTGTCCGTACTAAAATGAAGTTGCATTACTCCAGTGCCATCGTGCGTTAAGGTTTTGCTGGTAATGGTTTGATATACAATGTGCTTATGATATTATTACTTGATCAGGTAACTCTGATGCCTTTCCTTTTTGTTATGGTAATTCAGAGAATAACGTAGACCAAGCAGCGCTGAAAAGTGCTGTCCCTGTTACCTCTGCCGTCCTTCAGCAGCACCTCCAGAATGGAACAGTTACAGAGTCTGCTTGCTTGACTCTATGGGCACTGTCACTCCAAGGTGTGTATTCCCAGTCCCCTTATCCCTTGTGCACGGAAAAGGCTCGCATGCCAAACATGTCTGTCTGTCCGTGGTGATCCCTGAAATCCAGGCTGCTTGGCCTTAGCAAGCTCTGCAGATGGCAGCAGAGTTAGGAACTTGCATCCTTCTTAACCAGTCTTCCCTGCACTTGCTCTCTAACACTCCCTAACGAAGCTATTTTTGGTGAGCTGTAGCAATTATATAACTAAATGCTGCTGATGGGTGCTGTAACGATGGGCAGCTACAAGAACCTTGCTGTGCAGGGCATTATCTCTGGCTTGTCTCTGAAGACCACAAATCCCATTTGTGTTACTCCGTTGAACACAGCATTAGTGTTGTGCAGCGTGGCCTGGGAGGTTTGTTTTCATGCCATTTGCTTTGTAAATTGGGAACTATTTCAGATTAAAAAATAAACCACAAATCTCTATCATGTGCACTAAGTATCCTTGCAGTACTACTCTGTCCTATTTCTTCCTCATGCAAGAATGTTTTATCTACTGCCCTGCACTTCTGCCATTGTTCCACTAGGAAGAGCGGAGTAAAACACCCCAAGCAATCTCATTTCTAATACCCACCAGCAGAATAGGTTGAGTATTCAGGTCTCTCCCTTCCTTTTGGTTTGGAGAATGAAAGGGAATCCTGACGTAGAAGATTTATCAGAAATTTCTCCTAGACCCTGGGATCAACTCATGATAAGATTTTATTTGGCCTTTTTTACTGCAATACAGGTCTTCACATGCTTTCTTTGTAACTTTTATCACATAATTTAAAAGTTGTTTCAGAAACAGGAGGCAGAAGTTGAAAAGCTGTTGAGTATTTTAAAGGCTTTTCAGTATATTGAAGTTTTGAGGTTTTGTGTTATGTGGGGTTTTTTTTTGTTTTTCTCAAAGGTTGCTTAAGTGAAAATGACTATGAGCCCACAACAGCACTTCTGCTGGATGCGCTCAGGATGAACCCAGAAAGACCAGCGCTGGTGAAGAACGCCTGTCTGGCATTAGCAAGCCTTCTAAGGCTATCTGGTAACATTCAGCAATTCTTTTTTTTTAATTATTATTAATTGCAAATGAGATCAGAAGTGGATGTTTCCTATACAGTTCAGGAGTTCATAGTGGGATTGGGATTGACATCTGCTCTCCTGAGTTAATCTTTTCTTGCAGGACTGGAAAAGGAATTAGTAAAACTGGAGGTGTGAATTTTTTTCTTCCCATGGACTGGCCGTGCATGTATGAGAAGTACTAGATCAGCACAATCTGATCTATTAGTAACTTGAGAGTGTTTTGGTACTTATTTTATGATGAAATTGTTTCAACTCTGTAAAAGGGAAAAGCACAATCAATGTGAAAACAATAAATGTTATAATACCACTTCTGCCATGCATGACTGTGTCAGCTGCGTATATGGTCTTCTAGTTGTTGCCCAGATATGCTTAAGAATAGCTTTTAGGAAGACTGGAAATAATGGACATGATTTCCTGGAAAAATATTACATGTGTGCTAGCTGGAGCAGGGGATTGGAAAGCAGATAATGCAGTCTGCAGGTACCAATTAGCTTAGCAGTGTTTGTCTCCCTTTCAGAAATATCAGCTTTGAGATTTATAATGGATTCAAAAGGCAGTGGAATAAACCTGATCAAATACGCCTACCACCTTCACTTCGATGATCCGGAAGTGGTGGAAAATATCTGTACACTGATTAACGAGATGGTTCAGTATGGTGAGATGATGGTTTGTCGAGACTCTTCCTCTCCCCCAACCCCAAAAGATAGTAAAGAAAACCGTAAGAGCAGCTGCTCAGGGACATGTTAGTTGCTCTCAGGAGACTTACTACGTACCTGAGAAAGGAGGGTGAATTGGAACTGAGAGTTCATCCCCCTTGTTCTTGAATAATTATAAATGCCCCTCTGATGTTACAGTGTTGTAACTTCATCTTGCCTTCTGTTTGTGTAGGTCTGTCCCCTCCCTGCTCTCCTTTAGCTCCTGATGAAACCATTGGTTTCAGCAATTATCCTGTTCATTTGCATTACAGATGACGTTGTGCTGGATATGCTGTCCCAGAAAATGGAAGAACTGCTGTCTGAAATAAAAACCTCTTTTCCATCTAGCACGGTATGTAGAAGTCACTGTGATAACAAAGGGTGGATGCTTAGTATGTTATTTCTGGTTATGGACTTTATAATTCTCAAGTATCTGGAATTACATAGTGCAAAAATTTACAGAATTATGTCTAAATGGGGTGAAGAGTGAGTTTGTAAGAATATTCTTAACTACTGGAAACAAGTAGTTGGAAGGTTTTTTCCTTCAAGCTTTATGCTGTAATTTAAAAAAAAACACCCTATGTTCTGGTCTCTTGTGACACTGCATTGCATTGATTTACTACACTCTTCATATTAAAACAGGCTAAAGTTGACAGGAATAAACCATTGAAACACCAGAAACAAAGTTATTCAAGCTATTTAATGTGTTACACTAGTATTTCCTTTGCAATGACTTGCTGTCAAGAAACCAGTAATTACAAGTTTTCTCATCAAACCAATAAAACTGGTTAGTCTTAGAACTTTGCTCTTTTTAATTATGCATTTAGCCTGCTTACCTAATTTGGCTCAAAGACAGTTACACGAAAACTTGTTCCTGTGTCTCCTGCAAGCGTTGCCTGCACCAGTTTAACAGACACTGCAGCTCTAAGGTAGTGCAGAAAACAAGAATGGCAGAAGAGAAGGAAGCTCCCTCTTCTGTTGTGAATGTAATTTGTTGTTCCCTGCGTCCCTGGCTGACAGACAGCACAGAGAGAAGAGCAGAACACTCTCTCTCTGGCAGTACCGTGTGCAAGGTGCAACTGCTGCAACTGCTAAATCTCTGAAACCCATTCCTCGTTACCTTCCAGTAACCATTTAGATTATTTAAATCCCAGCATCAGTATTCAGTCTGGTAATTACAGTTGCTTTTTGTTGAAGAATCAGACCCCAAACTGTTCAAAACACCGCTCACTTGAAAGGCCTGTATTAGACACAGCATTTTTATTAACAAAGGAATATAAAAATAAGTGAAGCAACAAGGTAATCTTGTATTTGACAATTCTCCCATTTCTCTCCAGGAGATAATGACCCTTGTGGATGCAGCGCTTTTGAAACTGCGGGAGTAAAAGAGAAACTTTTTTTATAAGAACAAGACTTGCACACTTATGGTTCAGATATAAAAGCCTGGATCCTCCAGAAATACTTTAAAAGATTTTTCTCACCAGAAAGATTAAAGTTGGGCCATTAATAATACATAAACAGTTAACAATTCTGTTGATTTAGATACCACAACTGTGAGACTAACAGCAATAATTAAGAAGTTGCCTTAACTTTGTAGACATTAAAATATTTGAAATAAAGATTTTAGTCTTGGGAGTTTCAGCAAAGCAATGACAATTTCTTCCTTTATCTTAATTTAAAAACACTTTTAAAAACTTATTCGGTGTGTATATCCATTGCAGAAATGGAACTGATAAAGTACTTCACAAATGCAGGTGTGTGTTACAGGTCGTTGAAACACAGTAGTAGGTGTTAGGTTTGGGTATCATCCAGAAAGGGGTTATTAGCAGTATTCTTGTACGGCAGCATTCACATACGAGGTTAGAAAGTACTGTCTTTTGATTGATTTTACAAAGTAGCTGCTATTAGTTCAGTTACCTCTAAATTTGCCCTGGAATGTGACGTGAAACCAGCAAATGCTGCAGATAAAAACCACTCAAGTTTTACAATTTTTGTTGTTAGGTTTGTTCTTAACAGCAGCTTCCCATTTCTTTTTCTCTAAGGTGTACAGTCTCATAGCTGCTTGCGCGTCCTGAATCTAAAAGAACAGAACAGAAGGGTTAATGAAACATAGCTGCCATGGTTTTAGAACATTATTGTTAAGAAGCAGCTAAATCTTCTATCATTTTAATACATCCTTTTAATTAACATTTCATAATCTCTTTCTAGCTTTAGGTTATGTGCCTAGTGGAAGGGGATGAATATGTATTCAGAATGCATGGGCCACCACCAGGCTATGCACTTCTCTTTCTGATTGTGGCTTGGAAAGCAATAATGAAAAAATACTCCTGATACAGTATCTTGGAGATACCCTCATAATTTCCCCTGTTTCTTCAGTCAATTCTCCTGTTATATCCCCCTGTCCACTGAAAGAAAGGAACCAGCTGCTGAGATTCAGTATTAGGCTCTCACACTATTTTATCCCATCTGCCGTAGTACAGCAGTGCAGAACGCTGCTTTTAAGGTAAGCAGTCGATAATTACTTTTTTCCCTGGGGATCTTAAAATAACAAGAATTAATATTTAAACAGAATACAGTTGACTTGTGCCAAAGAAGTTTATGAAAATAAGGTTATAATCCAAGTGGTATGAGACACATAGTGGTAAGTAAGCTTAGGTGGCACCTTACTGCATGCTGGTGTCCAAGCAGAGCCAAGAGAGATCAGTGATGCCACAGCATCCTGAATTGAACCCAGATACTGGAGCTAATGTGTCATACCTTATTGATCTACCCAAAAAGGTATGTTCTGATGAGGTACGTACCGAGCAGTGCTCTGATGTTTGCACTTGCACATTTAGCAGTTTCTCACAGAGCAGTTTCAGTGATGGCCGTGCAGACTAGAAATAAAAAAGATAGAATCATGCCGTCTTGGACTACTTGATAAATATGTGTATATATATATAAAAATACTAGCTTAAGTGTATTCCTTAATAAAGTGTAGCACATTTCAGCTTCTACTGAACTGGCAAGAATAATTCATGAATTACAAGATTTATGCATGCGCTGCTGAGAGGATTTTGTGTATTACCATAACCCTAAGATTTACGTTTGGGGTGCTTTGTTGTGAAAAAGAAAACCTGAGTATATAGTTATGAAACTTAAAATATCTCCCTATAATCTGAACCTTTACTCCACCAGTCTAAGCAGAAACTTTGAAGCCATCTGTTTTTATATCACTATGGAAAAGATAGCATTAAGATGATAACCCTTACTGTAAGTAGAACTGTAATGTTTTATTTTGCTGTCCAGAAAAGCATTGTGAAGACCGTGCGAGTGCTAAACAATGGGAGAGACACTGAATTCTGTGCACAGGTATTACTGGTAATGTCTGTACTGAACTAAGTAACTTACAGATACAGTTCAAACACTAAGTAAGCATTCAACTAGACCAGTATTTTCAAAGGACAAAAAGCAGGCATCCCTGTTTCAGGCAGGAAAGAAGGAAGAGGGTCAGATAGAAGCAACTGTAGGAGGAGGGAGCCAGCAGCTGGGACTCAGTTAATTGAGGTGCACCTTCCCAACAGTTTCTTACCTTGACTCTCTGTTTGAAAGGCTTGTATCTTTGCGTATCACGTATTTTCTTCTTAGGATGATCAAGAAACAGGACCTAGAAGAGATCAGAATTCCAGTCCAAAGTGTACTGTTGCATAAAACTTCATACACCTGAACGTACAACTTCCTGCTGTTTCCTTCCATCCATTAGAAGAGAGAGTTCAAAACAGGACCAAGATCATCCAGACACTGGCTGGATTCAAGAACCACAGTTCTACTTTGCACGGGAAACACAAATTAATTTGGAGGCACCACCTGTAGAGACTACCTGCAGTGCTGGTACAGCCTGATGTGATGCTGCCTCTTGTCACGATGACCAGACTGCTGAGCTTTGGGGACTAAGCAAAGCATGCAAACAGCAGGGGTTTTTTTCATCATTCTGTTTCTTTCCTGGCTCTTTAGTAGGAGATCAGTGCTATGAGCAACACAGTTTACAAGTGGAATAACTTTAGTGGGCAAGTGACTAGGGCTGTACTTGGTGCAGAGTGAAATGACAAGAAACTGAGGGAAGGGCCATAAAGCTGCAGTGTCTAGGAGTTTGGGTGTGTTCATCTGATCCAGAAAGATGTATGAGAAATTTAAGCAATCTTAAATTTTTGGAGCCTTGTCTTCAAAATAACAAATCTGCAGCCGTGTACCTTTAGATCATTGCGTAAAGCATGTCCAACTAAAATCCTTCCATTCAAGATGTCAGCAACCTCCTTCTGAACGGTTTTAAAATCTTCACCTAGAAATACCAAAGGAAACACTTTGCATTAGATACATAAGACGACTAAGCAAGCTACAGTCACAACGCTGCATTTCTTTTGTGAAAGCAATTGTATCCTTGGGCCTGCAGTTACACAAATCTGTACAGTACACTAAATCCTCTGCTTCTTGCAAAAGCACAGCACTAAAAGGAAATATACTTCCTGTTATTCCCATACCATATCCCATGAGTTAAGTTTATCTAGGGCATTAGTGACCACTCTGTAAAGGTTACTTCTCACAATTTTTCTTAGCATTCAGATTTCAATTTGTTTTCCATTTCCCAAAATAAGCCTAAGGCTTATCCAAGCTTAGCTAATGAGGCTTCTGTGATAGCCTGTTAAATTCTCCCTTCTTAAAGGAGATTTTTGGGAAAAAAACCCCCTCGTACCTGTATTTATATTCTCAGGGCGTATGCCACTAACGGCTGTTCTGTAATCAGTCACCTCCTCTGTAGGCTTGACGTACTTGTCATAAATACACTTTCCAAATTGGTTCACCAGGGACACGCGAGCCACAATACTGTCTTCACCCTTGGGCCCCACTCCCACCATCTCACAGTCCATGGCCACAGCCTGTGTCAGCCTGAAAGAGAAAGGACAGCTCGGTGACACCTCTGGTACAGGGACCGCACCGAGGAATTCACCAGGCTCATGCGTTGATACGAACGGGGAAAACTCAGCAGTTTGTCTGTCAGCAGACACGGGGAGATGTCAGCTCACACTGTGTACCTGCAAATCACAATTATTAGCAGATAATCTCGATGTATTCCTTCCCGCTGGAATGCCACTCACCCTTCAGAAGCCTTTTCTTTAACCAGCACCTGCTCCACAGACTCTTTGGATTGCCCTGTTTCAAGTCCGAGATTTCTTCTGGCGATTTTTGCTGCTTCAGGTCCTATTGCTGCTTCAATATCTTTTGGATCGATGTCATCAAACCAAATTTCAGCCCTGGTAAGTACAGATTTAATTACATTTAAGGGTCTTAAAGCTGCCTTGAATCTCTATAGTGTAGGAAAAGCTTATTTATTTTTTAAATTAAGAAATTAGCTCAGTCAAAATTAGTCTAGTACTGACACTTATGCAAGTTTGTTGCTGTATCTGAGGAGCAGTGGCAGCATGCATCTTATTTCTCCCAAAATTTAGTCTGGAAGAGTGCAGCTGTTTTGAATGTACTGCTCGGTGCTCCTTAGGTACGCTTCCGAAAGGAAATATTCAGGTCTTTGATGCCTGAAATACTCACTCTTTGGGTTGCTGCTCCGCGTGCTCTTGAGCTTTCCTCCTCTTATGTTTTATATCAACTTTCTCCTTTAAAATATTGCTGTTTTTCTTTTTTACTTCGCAGCCTTTGCCACCGCTTTTGGTGCCATTTAAATTCTTATCCATTGCAACCCTCTTGGCTTTTGGCTTTGCCGAAGGAGGACTGTCTTTCGCAGAACCATTGTCCGTTTTATTTGTGGATTTGGCCTTCTCCCCACTCCCCTTCCCATTGACGGCTGGGACTTCTTGGCTATTGCCCACCTTGAGTGGCTCCTTCTTTTTGCTGTTTGTTTGACAGGCAGAGAGAGACTTGTTGGAGCTGTCTGCCTTTTGTTTCAGTAGCTAAAAAGACAAAAAATACAAAAAGGAAAGAAGGATTATTTCCCTCTGTTTCTGGAGGTCCTGAGGGCTCCTGGCATTCTGTCTCAGCGCTAAATGGCGCTGGGCTCTCCAGCTGGCTTTAGGGGAATTACCTGCAACGGGACATCCCAGATCCCTGCCCGCACCACTTTATTTTTTGGCGTAAAGGTTATTATTTTTAAAAAATCACCGCCTACGCCGCGGGACGGCATGCAGAGAGGGGCAGCGTGGCCGCGGCCCGGGCCGGGCGCCTTCCCCGGCCCCGTGCCCCTGGGGGAGGATGGCTGGGGCCGTCCCCAGGCGCTCCCCCCGCTCCCCTCACCTCCTGCAGCGCCTTCCAGTTGGAGGAGAACTCCCGGGGGCTGCGGGGGGGACCCGCCGCCGCCGCCGCCATGGCGGGGCCTTTCGGCGCGGCCGCCGCTTCCCCGCTCCCNGCAAAGCCTCCCTCCCTCCAGCTGTTCCTGTGTTCCTTCCCAGGCCGTTCCCCCCCCGGCTGCCCCTCTCTGCAGAGGATCATCTCCCCTGTTTGTTTAAACCCTGCACCCTTTTCCCTTCCGCTCCACGTGATGCCGTGGGCCAAACATCGCCTTCATCACCCCTGGGCCGGCGCTGGTCGCGGCTCCTCCAGCATGATCCTCCTCAGCTTGGCCATCCGGGCGCTCCTGATGCTCCCCTTGGGGTTCTGCTGGCCATCGGCTTTCCAAGAGGTGAGTCTGACCTCCAGAAAACTCAGTTTCCAGGAAGCCTTTCGTATTTCTAGGAAAAAAAAAAAAAAAAAAAAAAAAAACAAGAAAAAACAA
>VXBO01005456.1:131772-181880 GCA_013400135.1 Rhinoptilus africanus | reverse complement strand
GGGGGGGTTTACCCCGCCGCCACGGGGGGGGTGTGGGGCCTGTCGGGGCCCAGGTCGAACATCACGGAGCCCTTTCACCGATCGCCCCACGAGTGTTTGGCTGCTGANTCCAAAGAACCTTTTTTTTTTTAAAAAAAAAAAAAAAAAAAAAAAAAAAAAAGAGAGAGACAACACAATGTGTTCTAAGCCAAAATCCATCAGACCTCACTAATCAAGAAGATAAAGTTGTTTCCTCCGGGTGGCTGTTGCGCAGCCGATGCTTAGCGCAAAATGAAGCCATGAGAACTTGGCGTCGGTACTTGTTGAGTTGTTTGCTGGCGTTCCTTCCAGGTTAGGTTCAGTTAAACGATAGTCTTGTATCCATTTGTTTTTCCTAAAAAAACGTAAAGCTATTCTTCTTGCAGAAATTTCTCGGCGCTTTGGATGCAGAAGATGTTTTCTCTTATTTTGGAACAAGCTCAGTGTCTGATGGTATGCAGGGCTCCTTCTTCCTTGATTTTGGAACACATCTGTCATTTTATTTCTAATCCTGTATATTTGATAATGCTAAGAACACTTACTAATGAACCCTGATCTGACAAGCATTTAGCATTTCTGAGTCACTTTACTCAGTGAGGCAATCCATGCTTCGGTGTGAAAGCGGTTGAAGAACTGGGTCAGTATTTAAAGTCTGCCAAAGGAGATAGGATAAATCTTTTTGCACATTTCTCCTGCGGCCCTTGTTCTCTGTATTGGTGTTTTTCTATGAGATTAACATATCCAGGTCTGCTGAAGGGGAAGCTTTAGACTAAGAATAGCTTTAAATGTTCTTGATAATTTACATTCTTTTAAATAAACACATGGAGAGACTAGTATTCTGGGTCTGGATTGATGGTAGTTCAGAATAAAGATACGTTTTAAATTCTCAAATCCTGAAAGCAAGGATGTTGTCTACTTGTGAGTTTACCAAGTGCTCATCCCAGTGTCTCTGTCTGGATTATGATAATTCCCAGTCAGTAATACTTAACATCTGAGGAAGTAAAGCTGTCTCAGCCTTTGTTAAATGAACTGTTCTCCTTATCAAGAGAGCAAAAGCGCCAATAAATCAGGAGCCAGTTTCAAAGCTGTTGTCTACTCCCAATCAGATTATCCTCATTTTGGAATACATGAAAGCATAGAAATTCTTTGTTGACCTGAGCAATGTTGACAATGATCCTGAAAGGCCGCAGTTGTCATTTGGAGAGCAGTTTTTCCTAGGGAGATAGATCATTACATTTGTTTTCACTGTATCATTTTTTCTCATAACTGTTCCCCTTGTTTGGGTCTTGCTTCGTTTCTTTCAGTACCTGAGTTTGTTTTTGCTGAGCCAACTTGTCCTTGTAAAGAAGAACAGATTGGGCTCGTGTCCTGTCGGATTCAACATTGCTCCGTTGAGGCCTGGGGGGAACTCTATGCCGTTGAATTTCGAGAGGACCATGCCCTCCTTTCCTCTTCCTTTGTGAGCAATCAAGTGGTGAACTCTTCCTTTAGCTTACTGAAGCGGTTCTCAGGCAGCTGCTTTGCAGGTGGAAGCCCACTGCAGCCTCCCGGGGCCAAGTGTAGAGTCACTTACTGTGAAGGGCAGCTGGTGAGTATGGGCTAAACTTAGTCTTACAAGCATTCTTAGCCTTTGTAGGTCTGCAGCTTGATGCACCAAGCACGTGTGAACCATGCGTTTAACAAATCTGAGCATTACAAAGGAGAAACAGGAAGGATATGGCACACAGTTGTCCATTGATAGCGAATGTCTTTGGAATAACTCAGAGGTGGAATTTCATCTCCTTTAGCAAGGAGTCATCATTGCAGATGAGGAAAAGATTCATATCAGGCCTGTGAGAAGCAAACATATGGCCCTGCTGAAAGACCTCGGCTTCTCCAGACCCCACATTCTCTTCAGAAGTGCCGCAGGAGAGACAAATACAGCAAGAGGTAACAATGTACAGGGAGAGGAAGCCCTCCTTGTTCTGCTTGGAAAAGCTCTCTCCTGCTAATGGGGTTGCTTGCGTGGGCTCAAAGGAAAAGTTTGTATCTACAAATATTTGAGTATACTTAAATATGTTTCTCACCTCACCGAGGTGTAACTAGTGTGTTTTCATTTAGGTATTTGTTATTTTGATAGCATAGGTGTGTTGTTAAGGATGCTGACAGGCAAAAGAAACCAACAGAAGTGGGAAACCTGAGCAGGCAACTGGAGGAGTTGTCTTCCAGCTGGATTATTCGAGTCTTTCAGAAAAAGGGAGTGGGTCTGTAGGACCTCTTATGTTGTCCTGCATTTTAAACTCCCTGTGTCCCTTTGTGCTGTTCAGCAGGGCGGTTTCCGTCTCGCCTGCAGAAGAGAGCTGAGGGAGCTGTCAAACATCTGGAGCTGATGGTCGTAGCAGGTCCAGATGTTTACTTGTACCACAAAGAGGACACGGAGCGATATATTCTCACCAACTTGAACATTGTGAGTAGCTTTCTGTTTGAATTGCTGTCCTAGCGTGAGAGCTCAGAGGCAGAGGGACCTCTGTCAGTGCACTTTCAGAGGTGTTTGTAGTTACCGGCTCCTGGTACCAAGCACTGCTTGTGTGCAGGGTGTTCCTCTCTGGCACTGCATGGCAGGCTTTCCCTTGTACAAGGAGCTGCACGAGGAAAAGTGGTTGTTAGAAGCTTTAGGGTTGTAGCCTTAAAGCCCATGTAGAAAATGTAGCTCTTTGTTTCATTACTAATATTCTTATATGCCAGATCCTGCAGCAAGAGTTTTATCACCAGAGCCTGGATCCAGTTCCTGTGGCTTTTCAGATGCACTGAATTAATCTTATATTTTATGTCAATGTTTTACTTCTATTTCAGAATTTCTCTAAATGTCTCCCTTTGCTATTATTAAGGATTTGTTTATGTATTCTCTGTGTGTGTGTATTGCAAAAAAAGTCTTTAGCATTCTCTCTCCTACCTTATGAAGCTGTTTCCATGCAGATTTTTCTCTCTGCTTCAGTGTATCTGACAAGTCTAACAACAGTTCTCATCTGTTGACAGATTTATTTACAGTTGTAGTGCATACTTTAATGGTGTACTTCCCGGTGATTTTATAGTTACCTTTGTCACGAATGTAGCCCTGTTATTGGGAACAGGTAGTGGGGGTCACTGAGGTGCCTTCTTTACTGAATCCTTTCTGTCTCTTAACAGGGGGCAGAGCTGCTGAGGGATGCCTCGCTGGGTGCTCATTTCAGGGTTCATCTGATGCAAATGCTAGTTTTGAGAGAACCAGAGGTAAGCAGGGAGGCCCACGTTCAGGTGTTGTCTAAGGGGTTGCTAAAAGCTGGATGAAATGTGCAAAAATGTGCCTTCATTCTAGGCAGAGGTAAACATCACAACAAATATCACCTCCTCGCTGATCAGCGTTTGTGAGTGGAGCAAGAAGGTCAACCCCCAGAATGACTCTGACCCCCGGCATGCTGACATTGTCCTCTACGTCACCAGGTACTGAAGCTGCCCTGCCCAGGGAGGGGACTGGGAACGGGGCTGATGGTGTCTAGCTGTTAGCGCAGTGGCAATGATTTGCACTGGGTCTTCCAGCAGTTGGGCATCGCAGAGTCTTTGGAAATGGGTTGATTCTCCTGCCTTTAGCATAATGCAGTTAGAGGTGCTGTTTCTTCAGTTTCGGAAGGAGCAGGAATATTGCCCAAGCTCTGACCAGCCAGACTTGAGCGGACGTTGTGTGCTTCCAGAGCAGCACAGCCAAACCCACTGCAGCTTTTTGTGGGCAGAAAAGTCAAACAGTAACTGGAAGTGAAAACCCATTGGTATTTGCTATGGAAGATTCTAATGCTGCTCTGACTCAGACATTTTGTCTGACTTTCAGGCTCCTTGCTTTAAATTGCCTTGGCTAAATTTGTTGAAGGCAAACTTTTATTGAGTGTAATGGCTTTGGTTTGGTGCTCTTTCTTCAAAGAGATGATGATACCGCTCTGTCTTTTGCAAATAGGATTAGGTCATTTTATTCTATTCTGCTTGTCTGGGTGATGGGCATTTTTTAATGTAGAATCACCACAAATTTTGAATAGTGGGCACTCATGGGACCCTACTGCTACAATCTTGCCCCAGGAAGCTCCACATATCAAAAGAAATGTTAGGTAGCTGTCAACGGTAGATCAGGAAAGTGCAAATAAATTCAGTTGAATGTCTAGACCTGACTTTATTAGCTGCAGTAGTTCTTTGCTCTTTACTTTGTACCTGTCTCACTTATGTTAGGTTTGACTTGGAGTTACCTGATGGGAACAAGGAGCTACGTGGAGTGACTCAGTTAGGTGGAGTCTGCTCCTCCTTCTGGAGCTGTGTTATTACCCAGGACACTGGCTTTGACCTTGGAGTCACCATAGCCCACGAGATTGGGCACAGGTCAGTAAGAAAGCCCCAGAGCAGCCCAGTATGTTTTATTCCGGTAAAAACATTCCCCAGTTTAAAGGATTCTGAAGAAGGAAAAGGATTTCTTGGCATAACAGAGGGCTTCCCATAGATGATGCAAAACTTTTGGGAAGAGTTCCTTGCGTTTCTTGCATTCCTGCATGCTTTATGACAATTAGAAGCTGCAAAGAGGAAAGAAAACTTTTGTGAAAACGGTAGAAGGAAAGGCTGCAGAAGGGGCTCAGCTCTTACTTAGAGAAAAGAGGCTTCAAGGGAACCTGGCCTCTGGGTTTCTTCTCTTCAGGACACTGTGCTGCTTCTGTTACAGTCTTGGAATTCCCCACGATGGTGAGGGGAATCGGTGCAGCAGCAGCGGTTACATCATGGGTTCAGCAGGAAACCACAACAGCATTGACCTCTCCTGGTCACAGTGCAGCCGAGAAGAATTCCTGGCCTTTGTCAGGTAAGGGAATGGTCGGGTTCTGTGTGCCCATGTGGGAGAGATTCCCTGTGCTGGGGGCTTATGAGAGAGCAGGGAAAGATAAGGAATAAAATAGGACATTCTTGGAAAATGAGGAACTGTGGAAAACTTGGGGTTTGTTTATTTCTTATCACTTGTGTCTGTTGAGGAGTTTAAACTCAGTTTTTGCTTCAAGTAACTGGAAATTACTTTGGTTAGTGACTGACATGCCTGCACTGTGTTGGAATTCTCAGACACTAGCTCAGCCTGGAAATTTCATTCAAAATGTCAGAGCATCTAGGTTTAAACAAGCATTGCGGGCTGTGAGCTGGCTGGGTGAGGAACAGGCATGAGTTTCTGTTTTAACTTCAGCAGCAGGGAACTGTGAGCATCTCCAGGCAGCTGCTGCAGCTAAATCCATCACAGCCCACAGTAAGCATGTGTTGTCTGGGAAAGCAACAGCCAACTCCCAGAATGAAACTCAGCACAAGTTTGCAAACATGTCATTGTCCTTACTGCCCACAGCTGGGAAAGTGATATTTCTTATGTTTCTATCAGCACAGGCCAAACAAACTGCTTAAATGACCTGCCGGACATGGACAGCAGCATCCCTGGATGGAAGCCTGGCTTGTACTATGGAGCAGATGAGCAATGTAAAATAGCCTTTGGGAGTGTTGCCACAGCATGCACCTTTGCTGACAGCAATGTTGTAGGTAGAAAGTTTGTCTGTCTTGCTAGGGGCAGCAGGGAAATGTTCTGGAACCAAGATTCAGGAAAGGGGAGCTGGGAATGTTTTTGTTATAAAGGAATGAAAGGTGCTTTCCTGACACAGATTTCTTGGCAAACCCCAAAACTTTGGAAGGATTTTAAAATGCTTGCCTTCTCTCCATCAACTCTTTCATCCACATAAATCTCCTTTAAGGTTTGCACAATACCCGGAGCCTTCTGTCCAAACAGGGGCCTGGTGGCATTAATGCTGGGTACACCTACTCAGGGCCCTGTCGTAGGGAGCTTTTGTTCATTGAACTCCTTCAGCTTCCCTGCCCTTGCTCAAGTCCCCATGTCTGACAAATGCAGCATGGCTAATAGCTGCTGTCTGGACATGTTTTGTTAATGAGGAAGCACTAAGGGGTGAAAATTTAATTGCTTCTGTTGATCATCTCCTAGTATTACAGCTGGCAGTGATGGTCTTTTGACATGCCCACAGCTTTCGCCCAGTAGCAGGAGAAATAGAGGAACTTGCTTGCATTGTTGAGTAGCTGTGGGGAAACCAAACATCTGGGACAGGCACCATTTAAATGGAACCGCTTTTGGGACTGCTGTGTTGATGAGCCAAAGTGACTCCCTGATTTTCTTGTCACCCCAGGACATATGTGAAGTTCTCTCATGCCATGTACAACCAGGAGATGAATCCACCTGTACTCGGCTTCTTGTCCCCCTCTTGGATGGTACTGAGTGTGGAATCAATAAGGTAAGGAAGCTGCTGATCTGATGAACCAGAAGTGGGTGTGGGTGCTGTGGAGCTCATTAGAGCTCATTGTTGGTGGCTGGAAGGTGCGCGGCACTCCCCGCCTTGGCCAGGGAGCTAAGGGCAGGCACTCCAGTCACAAACTAGTACCAGCTTGATCTTGTCTGTATCTCTGGAGTTGCTTTGTGAGTCTATAGCCTCATATCTGAGCTCTCCTCCAGGGCTTTGCTTTCTACTTGAAATGACCTGTCAGGTCATTGTTTTAATCCCGACCTCATGTTAGACTGTAATTAGGAATGAGACTCTTCTAGCCTTTTGTGAGAAGGTGCCTCATTCATCTTGCCATTCTGTTACAGCAACTGCAAAAAGATGGGGAGTTGTGCCACCCTTGTAGATCCCAGCCCTGCTGGGTTCACTGTGGTGCTGCTGCCAATGTTGTAAATTCTTGGTCTTAGTGGTGCTCCAAGGGACAGTGCAGCTCGCTGGAAGAGCTGAACCCAATGGCTGTAGTCCACGGGCAGTGGTCTGGCTGGAGCCCCTTCTCCTCCTGCTCTCGCAGCTGCGGAGGGGGAGTTGTGATAAGGCAGCGGTTCTGTAACAACCCCAGGTAAGAGGTGGGGACCGGGGAGTTTGCAGTGCTGCTTGGCTGATCCAGGGCCATGGGATCTGAGTCTTGCTCTTTGCTTGGGAGAGACCCCCCTCCACTGAGGAGTACTTTTTCTGTCTTTTCCAGGCCTGCTTTTGGGGGGCAGGAATGCCGTGGCACCAGCATCCAAGTGGAGATGTGCAATACTCAGGTAGTGAAGCTGATTGCATCTTCTAAGCTTTTTTCTTAACGCCATTTAACCCTTTGCGAGCTGTATGGTTTGGGACTTACTTCTCACAGCTGATTGCTGTGTGAAGGAGGACTAAAGATTTGTATTACAGCCTCCAGCTGCCTGACAACAGGAGGGATATTTGTTCCACTGTGTCTGAAGACAGCAGTATTACTTAATAGCATTGTTCACATGTAATCAAGTGTTTTTTCTATGCCTTCATAGCAGGACAGACACTGAGAAAATAGTGACTCACTTCACAATAGTTTTCTTCAGAGGGACATTCTTATATTGTTCCTATTTTCCTTATCCATTTATTTTGTATAAATAGCAAAGACATCAGCTTCCAAACACAATTCTCTGCATACCCCACAGCCTCCCTTTGTGGTGTTTTTCTTTATTTGCAGTTGTTTTGCTGTTTTACTTACCAGCTTTCTGACTTTAGCTAGTGGGTGAAATGCTGTTTGGGATTCTGTGCTCAGTCACTTCCTTTCATTACCCACACAATTCTCTCTGGGATGTAGGCCTGTTTGATGACCCAGCAGGACTTCATGGATGAACAATGTGCAGCAACAAATTTAAAGCCACTGTATCTCACTGTAGAGGCGCCATCCTTTTATACCTGGACTTCTGCTGTTGGCTTTGCCAAAGGTAAGGAAAGACTGAGAAACTGTGGTTTCTTTGTGGAGGGGAGTGCTCATGGACCTGTCTGTACTGTGAAGTCAAAAGGGCGTTTCACTGATGGTTTTAGTTTTCACGTGGAACCTGGATACCTTTTCTATTGCATCCTTTGACTTGTTTGACGATCAGCCATGTGCCTTTCTGAAAGAGTAACTCCTTTCTTCTGTCTGCTTCCTCTAGGGGACATGCTATGCAAGCACATGTGCAGGGCCCTTGGAAACGAATTCATGATAAGCCGCGAAGACAGTTTCACCGATGGAACCAGATGTGAGCAGGATGACTCTGAGCACCGTGGGGCTTTCAGTCTGTGTGTAATGGGAAGCTGCAGAGTAAGTGACTGGGAAATCCGCATGAGCCTCTGAGATGCAATCTGCACCAAAGGAGTCAGTTTACTAGGGGCACGGGAAAAACCCAGTTTCCCAAACAACAGATCGAGCTCTTCTCAAATGAAGAGAGTTTTGTTCTTAGTTTATTGGATGGACTCCAGCAATCTACTGTTCTGTCTGTGCATCCAATGCCAATGTCCTCTAGATAAGACATTCTGCTAATTACGCAGTAAGTACGCAAGGCTATTCATCTTTAATCCCAGAAGCAATTGGTTTATGCGTTGGTTGAGGAGACTTCATTAACTGCTCAGTTTGCATGGTATAAATAACCCTATAAAATGCTGACCCTCTTGGAGAAAAGTTACATGATTTGAACATACCGAGTCAGTGGCAAAATGAGGAGTAAAACCTGGGAATCGTAAGTTAACAAATTAATTGTTGCAGTATCACTAATCAAAACTGAAGTTAACTTTTTTTTCCTCTGGATTGGAAGTGAGGAAGGCATTCTTTCATGATGAATATAACTCCCCCGTGCTGTCTGCGTTTTAGTAACTGCTCAGTGCTGACCCAGTTGTATGTTTTCTGTTGTTTCTTTACATTCCCAGAATACACTTTTAACATTCTGTGTTTTTCTCATTATCCTCGTGTTCACAATGTTTTGTAATGCGTTTCCACCTGATGAACAGCAGAGGGTGTAGGCATAATCTATTCTGATTTCTGCTGTTCTGTTGGCAACAGTGATAAATATGTATGTTACGGCAGCATCCAAAGCTTGGGATCAGTGCCTCTAGCATAAATTCAGCGGTTGCACATGTTTTGCTGCTAAGCCTGCTGAGATCCTCCTCTAGTTTTGTGTAAATTAGTCTTGTTCGTGGGAATGAGGGTAGGATCTCTTTTCTGAGCTCCACGGGATTGAAGACCAGGCTGGAGGATGTGAGCTAGGTTTGGGGTTGGGGGTTGGGGAGCTAATGATTCCTTTAGAACCTGCCATTCATGTTACTGTTCTCCTGGGCTTTGCCTCCCCACCCCCAACCCCTGCAGAAAGACTTGGTAGAAGAGAGGGAGTGTAGAGCCTTTGGTTCAGGTCACAGGAGAAATCTTTCTGGGGTCCTTCATATGGGAAAGCAAATGTCACACAATTAGTGAAACTTGTACTCTCAGGTAAGACTTTCCAATCCCTGGCCTTGCATACTGCTGTACGGCGGCAGATCTAGGTACAAATGCATCTTTGTGTTGACTTCTTAAATTCAAATTACAAATGAAAAAGGCAGTTTCAGGAATTTAGGCAATGTTGCTTTCATTCGCTTGTTTTCTTCTCAGAATAGGCAAATCTTGACAGACTCTCCCCTTTGCTCAGGCTTTTGGGTGCGATGGCCAGATGGACTCCAAGAAGATAATGGACTCTTGCAGGGTCTGTGGGGGTGATAATACCACTTGCACCAAAATGAGTGGATCTTACACAGAAGGAAAAGCGAAAGGTGTGTAGCCATTACCCTCAGGCACAATGTTAGGGTACTGTTTGTAGGGTGCATATTTGTATTCACGTTCAGTGTTCATAATCTTCTGTACGTGACTTCTTGTCTCTGGTTCTGCTTGATTTTATTTTATGGAGGGTGTGGTGGTGGAGTTTGGGTAGTCAACAGAGAAGGCAGCTGAGATGTGCAGCAGGGAGGTAGCTGTTGTGTAGGCAGAGGGACTTTTTTGGTCATAGTTCTCTGGACATGGACCGGAAATGTGGACATCTGGGAAATCCAGCAAATTACTGTGAGCTGTATCAGATGCTTCATGAGATGTTAAACATCCATTTGGTAACTGATTTGGCTCTTGCAGTAACACATACAGATATTAGCAGAGAACATAAAAAGTGCAAAAGAAGAATGAGACACAGAATTCAGTTCAGTTTTGTTTGCTGTATTCACCATCGCTATGTTCAAGCCAAGCTGATAGAGCTAAAGTCAGTGTGAATTTAGCCTGCTGGCCACCACTGTTCTATCCTTATTTTTTTTTGTATTAAGTTATATAAGCCCTGTCTGCACTTAAACAATTGCTGCCTGTAAGGCTTACCCTCCAATGGATAGCATGCTGGTAAGGTAAAGAGGGGTTGGTCTGTAATCCCCAGCCTTTCTAACAGAGGTACAGTAATGAAAGGCAACCTTATCTTCTTTCTTTCCATCCTTCCAGAGTACGTTACATTTCTCTCCCTGCCTTATAATACCACCTTGGTCCACGTTACCAATCGGAGACCACTCTTCACGCATTTGGGTGAGTTGGATGAAAAGGAGAGGAGGGACTACAGGCAGGGCTGAAAAATTGTAAAAACAAGAAAAGGGCATTTGGGAGGAAAGTTCTTGATGATGCAACTTGTTTGTGCGATGCTATCAGTGAGAAGCGGTAGAAGCCATGCTCTTTGGGGAGCCTGACTTAGATCAAACTGATTTTTAGCAAATGGGCAGTCTGTAGTTGCCAGCACCAGGGCATCCTTAACCTCACTGTTACTTTTACTCCTCTAGCTGTGAAGGTTAAAGGAGAGTATGTCGTTGCTGGAAAAGGAAAAATATCACTGAATGTCACCTATCCGTCAGTTCTGGAGGACAGCCAGATCAAATACAAAGTGTTTCTTACCAAGGACAACCTGCCAAGCCTGGAGGAAGTCCATGTGGATGGGCCAACACAAGAAGAAATTGAAATACAGGTAAATTAGAATAGCAGAGTTGGAAAGGGCCCAGTCAGAACTGGCCAGGCTGAGTTTGTGTAGCTCTGCCACAGTGCAGAATCCAGGTGTAGTACGCTTCGTGTCCACGGCCAGTGAAGGTGGTGCTCACAAAGAGTGATGGCGTTGCTTTTCTTGGGAAGGGTTGAGAGTTGGCTGCCTACAGGCTTTCTGCAGGTCTGGGGGATGGTGTGGGGAGAAGCAGGCCGAGTTAAACCTTTTGCTTGACCTAATCTTTTTTTCAGTGTCCTGTCCACAGAATTCAGAGTGAGTACCCTGACTGCATCTGGCAAGAACTGAGAGTCATAGTATTGAGGCTCAGGATTGGGTGGAAAGGGGGGACTAGCTTCCCTTACCTCCATCCTGAGAAATAAGTCTGAGTGGATTGGTGCATTGACCACAGCTTTTTCCTTCCCCAGGTCTATCGAAGGTATGCAAAAGAGTATGGCAATGCCACCAATCCAGACATCAGCTTCAGCTATTTTGTCCCCAGAGAGAATCTGACGTATATGTGGATTCCTCAGCAGGGGCCGTGTTCAGTGACCTGTGGGGAAGGTGAGGCAGCGGTACTCAATCTTTACTTTTTATGGAGATGGAGATCTGGACAGCCTTTTAGTTTGGCTGGCTGGTAATCACCTAAATCTTACTCCATGGGCTCTCCTGGGGAGAGCCATTTCTTTCTTCCTGACTGAAAGAAGTGTGACATCAGCGATAGATACATGGTTAGACTTTATTAAACAACTGAACTGAATTTAAAAGCAAATTGCTGAAAGTGAGCTGCAGTTGCCAGTGTTAAACTGAACCAAAGAAAAGAGTGGCACAGCTTTTGAATTAAATTAGCAAGTCAGCAAATGAGACGAATCATCAAAATGATAGTGAAAATGTTTGATCGTGAAGAGGATTTTTAAATAGGTTTTAACCGAACTTTTGGTTTTAAGACTAAATAATTTTCTCAGATTTTTCAAAGTTATTGAAGACTGTAATTTGGAGTTGGCTAAACATCAAAAGTCTAAGACCAGAGGGGTATCTAGTGTCTGACTAAAGCCTCAGAGCTAATTATGAAACTTCCTTCTTAGAATTCTATTCCTGTGCCGTGGCTAATCCTTTCTGTCTCCCTGAAGAAATCATAATGCAGATTGTAACAGATCACTCTGGCAGACAGTCTGACATCTTGTTTAGCAGATAATACAGATGACACTGGCAAGCTTCGCAAGATTTTTATGACAAGGATTTAGAAAATGCATTAATGAATGCTTACGGAAGTCAATCTATAGGACTATAGATGTTGTGCCTGGAGAGATTTTCTCCAGCAGATTCCCCAGGTGAACTCATTGCTGAAGCCCTGAAGTAAAGAACTCGAAATGCTCTAGGGCTTCCCAGCTAATGCAGTCACAAACAAGAAAATGAAAGCTGGGACTTAAAATAACAGAAAGTTGAGAATCCAAGCTGAAAGTGCAACTTGAGAGCTGGAAGTGATGCTCAGGCCCTCCTTACCAATAGTCATTGTTTGAAACCAAGGATGGCAGTGAAGAGAGAACGTTGCTGATTGATTGTTGACTTTTGCTTCTCAGGGTCGCGCTCTTTGAGATTCAGGAATGCCTGTCTCTGTGGGTAGCTCATTCACTGCGAAGGAGACTCTTTGCAGCTTTACTTGTAACTTTTTAGAGTTTGGATTTTCACCTGCTTTACCTGTTATGTTCAGTTTTGTTAAAAATCTTGTTTGTAGCTGTAGTGTATGAGTTTTTCATTTCTTGCGTGCCACAGGCAATGCAAGTCTGCAGTTTCTCTCCCAGTACCTTTAGTCTAGTTTTGTATATTGGTGATCACTTTGAGGACATTGGCACGGTGCTGTCTGGGTACAAAAGCTCCCTGATGTTATTACATGATTAGTTCTGCTGAATGTCATTTAAAAATGGCTGGCTGCTAGAGCTTGTTTTCAGCAACCTGTCCCTAATCCGTCAGACATCAAGATCATTAGAAATCATTTGGACCAAATTATGATTGATATGCTTGTTCTAACAAATGGCCAGTTTAGAGCAATCTTTCCATTTTGGCCATGGATTATCCATCAAACTTCTCATCTTCTGGGGCGTTCATCTTGGAAAGTCACTTTAAAAACTCTTGAGGAAAAGTTGTATCAGAAAGAAGGTGCTTTTGTGTTTATAGAAAGTCTGTATTCCCAAATATGCCATTTTTCTACACAGATGATTTGAGTAAAGCGGTGTTACTGCATCTTCCTAGCATAACAGAGGTGAGCTGTTCCCTTTGTTGGTCACTTCCTTTTCCTTTTGCATCCCAGGGACACAACCAGTGGATCATGTGTGCTTTGACCAGACAAAGAATGAAATAACAGAAGATGGGTGGTGTCTGGGGCTCCCACAGCCTCTTTCGGGGCACAAGCCCTGTGCCATGGAGCCGTGCCTGTACAGGTTGGTGTTCCTGGAAGCTCATCTGAATTCTTGCTTCGCCTGTCCTTTCTCTGGCAGCTAACCCAGTCTCTGCAGTCTCATTTGCATTGCGCAAGGTGAAAAAAAGGAGAGGTAGGAAGTAGTTTCTTCCTAATTATAATGGTGTAGTGGATCCCAAGCCATGTTCTGTCTTTCCTGGTTGCATGAGGTAATTGAGATGTCAGCTGAACGAATGGGAGGTAGTCCTTCCAATATTTTACAGTAGTCTGCTGAATGAAGATACTTTGAGGGCATGGCCAGAAGAAGGTGTCTGCTTACATCCTTTCCAAGATTGCGCCATCAAAAATTTGATCTTACTCTGGAGGAAACCCTTGTGTTAATTAGACTGGAAAGAGGACCAAGAGCCAAGCTGGCCCAGGCATGGATCTCATAGACGTTTTAGTGTTTGATAAAAAGTGATTACACTGTGAATTATGGCTCCTTAGCTTTTAGTCCTAGAGAGCTGTCATTGCAAGGACTTACATTTCCATCAGTTGTCCTCTCAATCATATCCAGACAAGGTTCTTGAAATGGAGAAGCTGAATACTCTGTATGACCCATTTCTGTAATCAGTGGCATGAGAAATAAACCTCCATGATCCAGATGAGAAATAGGGTGATACAATTACTTCCCGTTTAGGTGGAAGGCATCTCAGATAGATGAATGCTCTGCTGTCTGTGGAACTGGAGTTGCCCAGCAGAATCTGACCTGTGTTCAGTTTCATGATGGATTGGAGACCGTTGTGGATGACAGCTTGTGCCCAGCAGAAGAAAAACCCCTCTCTGTTGTGCCGTGTGTGGTTAACGTCTGCCCTTTGGGCTGGGACAAAGTGAGTTTATTGGCTTGGTTTATTTCAGAAGTCTCATTGGGAGCTTTCCATTTGTGATCCACAGGAGGCCACCAGTTAAGAAGAACCACCTTATTACTGGAGTCTGGGAGGGTGGTTTACACCAAGGATGCCTGCTCAGTTAAAGGTTCATCTTGTCATTTTAGGCAGCTCTGTCCCTCTTAATTTATGCTGCTGGATTCATCATTTCATAGTGGTGGTTTGTGTAGGGCAGCTGTTGACTATGTTTCTTCATTTCTTCTCACAGAGTCCAACAAAACCAGAAACAGAAATAAGCCCTGGTCTACTGGGAAATACCTCACTGTCAAACAGAGAGGTTCTGACATGGTAGGGAGGATTGCTAGCAGGGAAAAGGGCTTCTCGGCACAGGATCACTGGTCCAAATCTGTACTGGGGAGCTACTGCTGCCAGGTTTACAGTTACAGAAGGGGAAGATACTGCTTTAGGCATCTCCAGTCTCAAGTATCTCTCTTCAGGTAGTGTGAATTAGGTGGGGTTTGGCTGTTGGATGTCCTTAGCTCTTCGTGATACTTCTATGTTCTGCAAAAATGGAGAAAGTGCTTAAGTGTGCCTCTTTCTTCAGTGACAGCAAGTGTGTTGTAGGCTTGATCTGGAAGTATCCTCCGGCTTCATTAGATCGGGACCAGTGTGGAAAGCAGGTGCCAGTGTCAGTCTGGGTCTTTTTGCTCTGTTCTGAGGAGGAAGATGCACACTTACTTCAGACTTCGGAGTCACTTGGGCATATCCGACTGGAAAATCAGACCGTGTATGTCTGGACCCCTGTAGCTGGAGAGTGTTCTGTCTCCTGTGGTAGAGGTGAGATCTTGCAGTGCTGCAGGGAAATGTTACTTGGCTGTAGGTGTGAGCTCAGTGCCTAGGAACCTCGGGAACCTGGTCTTTTCCCCTCTACAGTTCTAAGTGCACATGTAGCTGTGTTCATGTTTTTTTGAGTCTGGAAGAGGCAAGGGAGTTTGTCTCAGAGAGGGAATAGTTTAGAGGGCTGGCTGGCTGCTGCTTTCTTTCAGAGTTGGGGGGATGAGTGCAATAAGTGTGCCTGGGGCTTGGGCAAAGTTGGTTCATTTTGTGCATGCAGATATGACTGACACTGCTTGGCTTATTTTCACCCTTTGCATGCACACCGTGCAGTAAGATCACTTTGCTTTCTAGGTAAGACTCAGCTACAGTACATGTGTGTGGCTTTTGACACCAAAGAAGAAACCCAAGAAGAAAACTGTCATCCAGTGCCAAAGCCAGAGAGCAGGATGGAAGTCTGTGATCTCAGTCCCTGCCCACCAAGGTAAAGAAGTTACCAGGAGACAACGAGCCAGTGAGAGGTCTTTCCTTCCTCTCTCTGTATCTCCAGGGAGATGGCAAAGTAAAGGGTCAGGCTACTCTGAGGATGTTATCTTCCTCTCCCCTGCTTTGAAAGCACAGCCAGCTGCAAGAACAGTAGCACTGATCCATACTCGGCAAACTGAGAGTCTTTCCTGGGCTGGTGTATTCTCAGGCAGAACTAAGTGAAGTCTTTGGAGTTTGAGTCCAGGGAAAAACTGAAAACCTCTTGATCCCATATTGCCCTGATGAAGAAGGAACAAACCCATAACTGCGAAAGATGGTGACACATTTGCCATGTTGTCTGTGAACAAGTATGGTGTGATCTAGGATATGACTCGGGGTTGATAAATGTGCTGTGGGACTGGAAAGCCACTGGCAGATGAACGTTTTCTGTGTGCTACAGGAAGCTGCTCCCAGGATGAAATACCCTGGGTCGGTTTCTGATCTGACTGTTCAGTGGTGTACATTTTGGAGGGAGATAAGATTGTTTTTGCAGTTAAGCCTGTGTATGTCACCCTGGGGAAGACTGTAATGGACGCAGGGTAAGAATCAATGTATTTTTTGAGTCTGTGGGTTATGCAAAATGTGAGTGCCCTCTGTTTGTGTCCAGCTCAAACCTGCTCCAGCCTTGTTTCAAAGGCTGCCTTGTAAGTACCATAGGCATCAAAGCCTGTGAGGCGGAGGGGTGAATAAAGCTGCTGAGAAGCAGAAAGGGGGAAGGATGAGGGAGTGCAGTGCATTTTCTACAGTGAGAGATAGCAGAGGGTGGGGATTCCTCACTAACTTAATTTTTCTCCTCCATGTCCTCTGTCAGATGGAAGGTAACTCCAGCTGGCCCCTGCTCCTCCAGCTGCGGGCTTGGTTTAGCTGTTCAGCTGGTCACCTGTGTGCAGATTCACCAAGGCAAGGAGATTTTGATGGAGGAGCACTTGTGTCCTGTGGCAGAGAAGCCCCTTACCAGCGTCCCCTGTGTCATCCGAATGTGCTCTTATGAATGGAGCTTCACTGAGTGGACAGAGGTATCTGCTCCTATTCAGATGCAGCACTGGGTGTCTAGTGCAGTGGTTTTACAGCCATTCACTCGCCTAAAGCACGCAGTGAAGAAATACCACTTCTGCCTTGTATATTTACTTCCCACAGAAACGCTAAACTGTTTCTAAGGATGTTTTCCACCCTTTCCACTGTCCTATGTTTAGCAGCCATAGGTTTGCTTCCCACGTTTCTCAGGTTTTGTCTGCAGTTTAAAAATGGTGTTTGGCATGTTTTCTTCTGGAATGTATATCTCTTCGGAATTTTTGGGAAGTGTTTCTGCAATTCAAAGATACAGTTTGGAAGATCCTATGGGAGGTGGGCCGTCTTATAGCTGATGAAACCAGACCACTGAAAGGGCAAGTGATAGAACACCATCGGTGAACAAAAGATCAGCCCCCCAGGTCATGCCTGAGCTAATAAGTGTATTTATCTCCAAATATCACCTGAAACACATGTATAAAGGTCTGTGGGTTTCTTCCTCTGCAGTGTTCAACTTCGTGTGGGAATGGCATTCAGACACGGCAGGATTTCTGCCTCAACCCGCTAACCCGTAAGCAGGTGAACCCCATCTTCTGCAGGCACTTCCCCAAGGCCATTGTGGTACGTGGCTGCTCGGCAGGGCCCTGTCCCGAGCAGGCGTTGGGGACCAGGTCCTGTGGAGCAGAACTGCAGACAGTGACACCAGCCACACATCTGACGACAGCTGCAACCGCCAAAGAGGCGAGATACAAGGACCTGGATCTCCCTCTGTCCGCTGAGCCAGCTGTGACTCAAGAACAGACAAAGGAGACCAGTGGCGGTGAGGAGGATGCTAACAAAACGTCGAGATGGGTGCTTACTGCTTGCCGCTGGATTGTGGTGACCCTGCTGTCATACAGGGACAGGAGCATGGGAGGGAATACTCCTGGTTAGGAGGGACAACATGCTGCTCCTGCCAGCATGCCGTGAGCTGTCCACGTTATCTGAGCATGGAATAATGACTCCCTTCCCTGGGTATCCCAAAGCTCTTCTGACTTGAGACTCCTTGGGACAGCAGCTGACTCTTCCTGTGCTTTACCTGGAAGGTGGGCACACTGTTGGTGCTTGGCTGTTCGTTGTGCCACAAGGGAACGGGAACTGTGTTTCAGCAGCTCTGCTTCCTTATGGATGTGGTTCTCATCTGTCTCTTGCTATACAGGTGTCTGCGGAAACCTCTTTCTTGATGCCACCGGGGTCATCAACATGACGGGTGTAGAGAGCAGCGACTGCACAGTGGCCATCGGACGTCCTCTTGGGGAGGAGATCACAGTCAGTGTCCTGGAGAGCTCCCTCAACTGCAGTGCAGGTACTGCCCAGATTTGGGAAATCTGCAGCTCACTTGCCCCTGTGCTTTTGGTGCCCTGAATGGTTCTTGCTGCTTTGAAGCCTGTGTAATCTCTGAAGCCTTTTTACAAGTTTTTCTGTCCCACCAAGTCTTTGCCAGACAGGACTAAATGAAGATGATGCCTTTCCTCCCCCTGTATAATGGTTTCTACCTGTTTTGTTGATAGATATTGGATGAAAGGAGTTTATGGGTTTAAAGAAGCTGATTGTTTTGGCCTGTTATAAACTCTCTCTGTAATATACCCGCTTGCTGGAATCAGTACAGTTAGATTAGTTAACTGAACTGTTTTCATGATGGATTTTGATAAGATAGGGACAAGATGCAGAAATTACTTGATTCCAGACCTATGTAAGATAGGTTCCAGCCTTTTACTTAAAGTAAAAGTGTTTCTAGTCCCTGTGCTCATCCATTCCAGGTGAGGTAGTGCTGTTTTCCGGGCGAATGATGTGGCGGACAGGCTGCAGGAAGCTCCCTTTGTCACTGATAAATTCCAGAACGAATACACTGATTGTGAAACAGCGTGTTTTGCTGCCAGGAAATGGAGTCATTCTTCAGTACAACAGCAGAACTGCAACTAAAAAATATTACCAAGGTACCTTACTGAAAGCTTTGCTATTGCTTTAGAGTAAGGCACTCGTGACAGTGCCCGCAGAATTCCACAGATCATGGCTGCCTGTGGAAATCTATGGAAACCTTGACTCATCTTTAGCATCTAATAAGCCCCTTCTTGAGGAGTGTTGGAATTACTTGTGGATTACCCCTCTGTTTTAAAGGCAAGCCCTCTGCAGGTGTTTGATGCTTGGAGGTTCCCAGATGAAAATCCTTAGAGAAACTTTTCTGCCTGTGTTTAATTTAAATTATTTCTTTCTTGGAGATGCTGGACACTTCTCTAAATCATTGTCTTTTCTGCTCCCTTTCCTCTTCTCAGACTGTGACAAGCAGCTGTTTGGTCCCCGAGGTGAAATAGAGAATCCTGTGCAATTGCCCGATCAAAGGGAAGAAGTAGTGTGTCGGACCTTCATCAACGTGGCTCCTCGGCATCGCATAGCTATCCGCGCCCTGTCTATTGACCTGGGCAATCAGAGCAACCACACGCATTTTAATTACATCCTGGTGAGTCAGAAACCTACAGGGGTTAGTTTGCATGGGTATGAACCCATCTCCTCGTTAGACGTTTCCATCCAGATGCAAAGTTCAGTCACAGATCCTAGAGGGTCAGACTCTGATCTCTGTTTTGTAAATGTAGACATGAATGAGCCCTACTGATGTCTGCTGTATTTCTTCTGACCTTTGTATAGGGCAGCTTTTCCCCTGAGTGACTAATATGCCAGTCCCCAGTATTTTTGGGGTATTTAACTTGTAGGCTGCTAGGATGTAATAGTTTGATCTCTCTTTATGCAGGTCCGTGATGTAAGCACCATGAAGACAATGGTGTTCCATGGCAAACAACAATTCTTCTGGCAGTCAACAGGAAGCCAAGCTGAAATTGAATTTCATGAAAACGTTAAGGATCACCGAAACAGTTTCTGGGCTGAATATCATGCTGTTGAGCCCAAATAAACAGGTCCAGGGCCACTGCGCTGAGAAAGGCCGTGATCCAGTTACTCACTGCTGAATGGTCACTGCTCGAGGTCACACGAGTCATTTAATCTTTTTGCAACTGCTTCCCCATCTATTGAGTAAGAACAATAACACCTACTGATTCCTTTGGGATCTCAGTTAATATCTATAAAGGTTATGCGAAAGACATGTAACTACCAAATATTTAGCAAATGGTCCTCATACGGATTTTCTGTCTGCGTTGGTTGGTATTAATGCAGTTTACATGTCTGCAGTTAGTGACTTGGGTACTGAAGTCTCAGGGTCTTGCTTCTGTAGTACTCTGTGACCTTTTAGGACAGTAATTTAATTTCTGAGTGGCTCAGTGGTCCATTACAAACCTCTGTATGCCTCTGGTGACAGTTGGTTTTGGAGGACTAAATGACGTCCAGAGGTCCCTCCCCATCTACCCCTTCTGCAGTTCTACTATTATGTGAGTGTCAGTGATATCAGTACTACTTTTCTATGGGAAAATAAAAGAATTCGGTCTCTTAATGATGGGTTTGGTGCCAAGACATAGTTACTTAGATAAGACCAGTAGCTGTGCTATTAATCGACTTGTATCTTCATCTGACAGGAACTGTGCACTGAGAGATTGTTGAGGCTGCGTGATGCAAGTTGCAGCAGGAAGAAATATTTTACAGCAGTCACAAATATTCACTCAAGTTTGATTTAAATACATTTTAAAGGTTGTTTTTATTTAATATCTTGAACGTTTAATATCTTGAACATTGGACCATGCTTTGCTCCAAATCTGTCATCCTCCTCAAAACCACAATATCATGCTTAAGGGGTCTTTCCTGCATCTGGCTGAACACATCTGCCCCTGCTCTTCATGCTGGATGCAATAAATGGATCTGCCTGGGCAGTTTTAACCTTGTTTCTGCTTTCCTTCACTTGAATTCTCTGACATCTTTTAACAGCCGCAAAATCTTATTTTCTTCGGTCTTCTTAATGGTTGTTTTGTGCTGGTTAAGCCTGGAGGTTTTTTTTGCTTGCCAGCCTCCAGATTTACGTTCCATTCCTGGAAGAGCTAGAAAGTAGATTCTTGAAGCGAGAACCTTGAGGAGCTGGATGTATCCGCTATCCCACTGCAGTGCGTGGGTGATGCAGGCACTGGGCCTTCATTTCCTGTCGAACAGGAGATGTTAATGAAAAGACATCCTTTTCTTAATCCTTTTTTTTGTAACCTTTTAGCAGATGGGACCTGTCTTCTCACTCTGCTCTGGAGCCAGGTCTCACTGCTATTTATTTATTATTCCAGATCAACTATGCAGAGTCCCTGGTCTGCAGAGATGGGCTCTGGTTACTGACTGTATGCTCCATGTTAATTTGCAAAAAAATGCAGCTGTTGTCTTTATAATTTAAGGGAATTAAGGCTGTTTCCCTGGACCATTTGTTTGGATTACCAACATGTTGCCAACTGGCACATCTCTGACTTTCAAAGTCCTACTTCTATTCCCATTTTCTAGAGAGAAAACCTGTTTATGTTCAGATTTAAGGGGAGTGTTTCCCTCCTATCTTAAGGGCAAAATTTTGTAACACACTGAAATTCTCATTAATGCAAAAATTCATGTTTCCCTTTCTTCCGAGCACACACTGGCCGCCTGGATAACAGCATCTTCGCCGGGGGAAGCGGGACCCCGAGCCCCCCAGACCCTAGCGTGGAGTTCATTCCTGCGCGGCTGCTTATGAATATGTACAGGACGGGCTCTGCCCACCAGCCTTTTAATGAGAGTGACATCAAAGCCCTGCCTGCTGGAGGAGGGGACCCACAATGCAATACGCAGGCAGACGTGGAGGCAGCTCCCACGGCCGCTGGCATCGCTGCTGCAGGCAGAGACCCTCCATTGTCAGCCCTGGGGGGGCCGCCGGGGGCCAGGCCCTGCATGGGGGTACGGGGAGAGGCCCAGCGGCGGCAGGGCTGGGTTTAGGGGCTGTCCCCTGGGCTGGCTGGAGGGGGACACCGGGAGGAGTGTCACCCGGGGGAGGGTGGCATCCTGCGCTGCTGGGGCTCAGGCGGGGAAGTGGGGCGCTGCCCCCCTGACCCCCCGGGAGCAGGGGTGCGATGAGCTCTCAGGATGAGCAGTTCCAAGCAGGAGCCCCTGACCCAGCGGCTTCCTCCGCCGATGATGGCATGACCTGGTGGTACAGGTGGCTCTGCAGGATTGCCGGGGTCATCGGGGGCCTGTGTAAGTATCCCCTTCCCTTGCAGCCAAACGTGCCCCCTCCGTGCCCCTCGTGCATGCGGGAGCACGGGTCAGGGGTCCTGCCTGCCCCGTGTTAGGGTCACGTCTGTGCCGGGGGGGCCGTGCCACGAAACCATCGTTTCGGGTTAGGGGTTGGGGTTGTGTCTGCTCTAGACATGAGTTTTCTGCGTTTGGGGCAGGAGGAAAAGCCGTGGATGTGCCTGAAGCGGGATGGTTTTAGCTGGCACACCGAGGGGCGTGCTTTGCGCTCACCGAACTTGCTGAACTTGGGCACCTGGGAGAACGGGACGTCACGGGGGGATCCGCAAATCCTCGAGTTCCTGCTGGGATACAGCACGCGCTGGCAGTGGTGGGAGCAGCGGCCGACCCCGCTCCGGCGGGAGGGCTGTGGGCACATAAACCAGACGATGCTGTTACTGCGAGCGCCGAGCTCGGGGTGCTCAGCGGGGTCAGGTTCAGGGCTTGGAGAGGGGCCGCCGGATTTGGTTCATCCTATTTCGCTGTCAGGTGTTCGTATGTTCCTGCAACTTATTTTCTTTCCCCATCCTGAATGTCGGAGCATGTTTCCCATTAACTCCTGTTGTTGATCGCACAGGGCCTGGCTGTGTTGTTTTTTTGAAGGCAAATAATGGAATTGTTTTTGTGGTGTGTTTTCAAGAGGTTTAGCCTTGGACAGACAGAAGAAGGGAGCCGGCGCACAGCGAAGCGAGTTGGCTGCGCTCTGAATTACCTGCTGCTGAAAAAAATTTTCCCAGGGAAAGAGTCTTTGCAACTTTGCCAGAAATCAGCCTGTCCTGTAGTGCTGTTTTGCTACATTCTATGGAGAGATTAATAGCTCTTAAAAGCAGGAGGGACTGTTATGACCGTTTAGTCTGATCTCCTGCAGAGCACAGGATGGAGAATTTCTCCTGCTTTGGGTCCACGACTTCTAGTAAAACAAGCGTGTTTCTCAGCCAGTGTAGTCAGCCCTGATTTATTCCCTCAGCCGTAATGTTTCCTCCGATCTCCCTGCCCCCTTCCCGTGCCTGCCTCTTGCCTCGGCATTAACCTCACAAGCCCATGGTGTTTTTGCGGCCGACCTTGCAGACGGCGGTATCGTTGGGCAGGCTCGGAACAGCCCTTGTTGTCCGGGCTGGTCAAACATGTGCTGCTCTGGCTTTATGTCTTAGGTGCTGAAACTCTGGAAGTGTGAAAAGATTTGGTAGGACTGCTCTCATGGGGCAAAAGGTACCGTCCTCGCCATGCTCTGCCGCAGGTCCTTGCGCTTCTGGTCCCAGCAGATGGCCAAGAGACCAGCTGGGATGTGTCTTCAGCACAGGTCCCAGGTTGGGGTTGGGGCAGCGGTGTCTTTCCCGTGGTCTGGGGCTGTAGCTGGAGCCTTGGTGCCTTATCTGCGGCTTTGGCCCGTGCAGAGCTCAGGGGGATGCGGATGGAGGGTGAGGAGCTGGAGCAGGGTGGCTGCTGGGTGACACTGGTGGCATTGCCCACCTCGTGCTGAAGCAGCTCATGAATGGCTTAAAAGTGTGAGTCTTTGAAGGCATTTTTTTCTCCATCTTCAAGTTTCAGAGCAGCTGAATTATACTTGGATGATTTTCCCAACCTTTTGTTCCCAGCTCTGAGAACTCATGACTTGTTTTTAAAGGCAAGCTGAGAGTTTTACGTATTTGGGTGAGTCTGGGAGAAGAAGCTTTTGGAAGAAGAGCCAGGCTCTTAATAGGATTGCTGATGATTTGGGGAGTCAGACGGCTTGCTCTGTAGCCCTGACAGAATCCCTTCATGAGGTTCATCAGGCACAGAACAGGGCAGTGTGGGACACAGGGTGCTCTGAGGAGCAGGGAAATGGGGGACTGTGGAAAGAGACAACCCTCCAATGCCCCGTGCTGGTAATGGCCCTCATCAAAATGCTGCTTGTTCAGCATCACCGGAGACTAAGTGCACAAATAACACAGCAAGGCTGCTATTTTCAGAGCTTGCTATGAAAGAACAGAAATCCATCAGAAGGATTTTGAGCAATGGGATTGTGGTCCTGCTACAGGGCTGGATTATTTCTTACAGAAGGAAAAATTCCCGGTAAAAAGGAAGAGAAACTTTCTCAGCGGAGGTGAGAGTGGCAGACAACGTCTGCCACACGCGGACACCTGCAGCCCGCAACTCGCTCAAGCCAGAAAGGTCCAGGGGCCGCAGCAGGAACAAGATGAGCAAGGTTCAGGTTGTGTTCCTGGCTCTTGCGCAGGCTGGCGTGGTGACCTTGGCCAAGTCCCTTCTCTCCCTTGTGTTCCTGTTTGGAATCGGACGAGGAGAGGCTGTGGCTTTTGTAAAATCCTCTAGGAGCAAAAATAGGCTTGTGTTGAGGACAGTGACCAGCTGCTGGAAATGAATAGAGCCTTTGTGGGGAGTGGTGTTCTGCCTCCCCATTTTAGTTCCCAGTTATTTGTGCTTCCTCCGGGATTCGAGATGGGACAGCAGTTAAACAAATGTCAGAACTGTCTGTCTTCCATAGCTTACGTGCCACTGAGCATTATCTGCATTTTAAACCTATTGTGAGGCCTCTGTTTTGCAAAAAGAAGTCTCTAGCTTGGCAGCTCCATCCCCTTTTGGCTATTGAGGCAGGAGCCGGTCTCGTCCCGGTGGGACGAGGATGTACCAGGCTGCTGTGGGATGTGCTGCTCTGCAAAGGAGACCGAAGGTCACCGGATCGTTATCTCTGTGGCTGTTGGCAACCGCCGCCGAGTGCAGTGTTCCTGCCATTGTAAACCTTTGACTCCTTTCCTGCTGGCTGGTGCTCCTGCTGACGTAGGGGCGTGCTCAGCTCAGGCTTGCTGGGTCATTAGTCCATTGGCAACCAGGGCGGTTGCTTAGCTGAGACTTAGTGCTCGAGGGTTGTTTTGGGGTGTTTGAAGTCAAACCCAAACCAGAACCCTAACAAAACTATCCCTGGTTGGCTAGATTAAAAAAAAAAAGAGTAGGGCCAAAAACCTGCTTGAAAAAAATAATATTCACAGACTCGTAGAATCCTGCCCCCCCGGGTTTGTGGTGTGGCTGAGATCAGTTTGTAGCCCGTGAAGCTCTTGGACTGCTCCGCTCCCTGGGCTGACAAACAAGGCAGGGCTCTGCCCCAGCCCCAGCCGCGTTTTGGGGGTGGTTGAGATGCAGCTGATTTCTGCTAATTATAAAGTGCCTGAAAGTCACTTAACATGATCGTGAGAAGGTGAGAGCAAGTGTCATGAGCCTGCGGTGCTTCCCCTGACCTCCTCCCCCATCAGCATCCGAGGGTTTGTTGGTCACGGAGAAGAATTAGAAACCTCCGTGTTGTGCCCCCCTCTCCGAGCTGCCCGCTGCTCCCAGCAGTCCTGATATTGCCATGGCTTTTCCAGCTCCAGTTGTTTCCGTGTGTGACCCTGAGCGGGCCATCCCACCCCAGTGCCTCAGTTTCCCCTGCACCACAGGGACACCGACACTGGTGCCTTTGCCGTGGGAAGTTGAGAGGCGCCCTTGGGGCATGGCTGGTAACGCGTCGTCTGGCATTTCTCCTCTCTTGGCTGATCTTGTTCGTGCAGAATGCTCCGGAAGGTTTTGGGTCCTGTGGAACAGTCCTGGGAAGCCTTTAAAAACCATCTTCTTTGGTTGTTTCCTGAAACCAGGGGGGCACTTGCTCATGGGATCACCTTAGATTGATCTTATGTGGGCCTGCAGCTGTGTTTCCCAATCCGGTGAATAAGGATAACTATTTTTAAGGGAACTTTGAGGATTCAGCAGTGACTGCTTTTAAAGAAACCTTGCAAACCTGTGCCAGGCTTCTGAAGGTCAGGGCTGCTCACAGCAGCGCTGCTCGGGGATCCCCTTAGCAAAAAGCGAGCGGAGATCTCAAATACCCAAACCCAGGCTGGTCCCGTTCTCCAGAGTTGGACTCTGCTGCTCCTCATGATGCTGCTAAACATCTCCAAGACAGCCTGTAAGGGCTGTATAGTTTTACCTGGAGTTTTGCAGGGTGGTGTTGGTTACTGTGGCCTCAGCCCGGCTCTCACTGCCCTCCCTGCCGGGCTCGGGTTCCCGGGCGAGCGGCGGCAGCCTGCTGGTGTCGGCGGAGGAAAAGGGCGTATCAACTTGCCCTGCAAGTTTAATGAGGCGGGAGGGAGGTGTGTGCCACCTCGGCTCGGATGCCGCTGCCTGGTTCCTCTCCTTGCATTACAGAGTCAGGAGTGCTGGGCTATTTTGGGCTCGGCTTTATCCGCTTCCGTTTGTATTAGGAGAGACCCAAACCCGGCTCTTTTCTGCCCATCTCTAGCGCAGAACCAGCAGCGCGTGGCAGAGACCGGGTTCACCTCTGCTTTATGTATTGTTTGCCCGCGTGCCTTGGTGCTGCGAGTCATGTTTTTGCTGAACGGTCCCTGTGCTGCTCCGAGATGGGGGCCAGCTGGGACCTCTTTGTGCATCCCGGGACAAAGCAGTAATTCCTTAGCAAATAAAAACCCGGGTGCCACGTACGTGGCTCCACGTAAAAGCAAACGGTCTGTTGTGAAATAGTTGTGCAGGTGCCACGCTGAGACACCAAACGTTCAGAGAAAGAGGATACCTGGCCCGAGGAGCTGGGAAAAAGCCCTCTCCCCTGCACCCCAGGCTCTTCTGGCCACCAGCCCTTTCCACCCACCCTCCTCTGACGGTCTGGAGAGGCTGCTCTGCAGTGCCAAGAGGTGCTGGCCAAGGCAAGGGCTCTTCTGGGCAGCCCCTGCTCTGCAGAACAGCCCAAAATAGGGGAGATCGAAATCGTGCTGGTGTGGCTGCAAGGTCTAGCTCCGGGGCAGAGCCGGGAGGAGCAGCCAGTGGGACCGTGGGACCACTGAGTTATTCTTCATGGTCACTGAAAGCCTCTTTGCTTTCCAGCCTGTGCCTTCGCTGGTCTCTGGAACTGTGTCACCATCAACCCCCTGAATATCGCAGCCGGCGTGTGGATGATGTGAGCAGAGTTTCTATTCTTTTTTCTGCCGGGAGGGAGGTTTGGTTAATTAGACAGCACTGGGCAAGGGGCAGAGCTGCCCCGCTTGGGCAGTGGACACGAGCGAAACATCCGTCAGGCTCTGTGAATTGCCAGGTATTGCTCCATCGGGCAGATTGAAATGCTGGGTTTATTCTATTTGTATTCTTTCTTTACCCTTTTTAATCACAGAATCATAGAATGGTTAGAGTTGGAAGGGACCTTAAAGATCACCCGGTCCCAACCCCCCTGCCCTGGGCAGGGACACCTCCCACTAGACCAGGTTGCAGTAAATACTTATCCAAAATAAGTCTGGGGCACCGGGATTTGGGAATTGCCAAGAAGCGGGGGAGGGAGCACAGTGGGGTCCAGCCCCGCCATCCCCTTCTGCCTGCGTTTGGCCATGGGGGCTGCTGGTCTCTGGGGGGCTGGGGTCATTGCGGGCAGGATTAAGTCTGGTTTTCTCCGTGTGGAGGCTCAACGCCTTCGTCCTGTTCCTGTGCGAAGCCCCCTTCTGCTGCCAGTTCATCGAGTTCGCAAACGCCGTCTCTGCGAGGGCGGACAAGCTGAGGGCCTGGCAGAAAGCTGCTTTCTACTGCGGGTGAGGATGCTGCTGGGGGTGGTGTGGTGGTGAAGCCATCCCAGGAACCGCCTTGGGATGCTCGCGGGAGTGCTGCGGTGGACCAGCATTCCCGCATCCCCTGGGGAGTGGAGCCTGGCTTTGAGGGCTGCCTCTGTCTTCCAGGATGGCTGTGTTCCCCGTCGTGCTCAGCCTGACGCTCACCACGCTCTTCGGGAATGCCATCGCGTTCGCCACCGGGGTGCTTTATGGCATGTCTGCGCTCGGCAAAAAGTAAGAGAGATCTGTCTGCTTGTGGAGGGGAGGGAAGGGGAAGGTGGACCTCCAGCCCTCACCCCCATCTTCCTCCCTGAGGCTACGCTTTCCTCTTGTACTAACCATGCTTTCAGGTGTGAACGCTGCCGGAGAACATCTCCCTGCCACCATCTCAAAGCCCTGGGAAGGGAAGTCCTAGGGTTGGCTGAAGATCTGAGCTTGGGAGCTCAATCTAGGTTGCCCGGTGGGCCCCGCTCTGAGCAGCTTTGGTGGGGTTGGAGAAGGCCAGCAAGACTCATTTCACTCCTGGCATCCCTCGGCATGGAGAGTCCTGGGCCCTGCTTGGGACACCTTTGTGCCAGGCACTTACCCACCGTGATGGGCGCCCGGAGCTCACGTCCCCGCGCTGTCCCTTCTCTCTGCAGGGGAGATGCCATTTCCTATGCCCGGATCCACCAGCAGCAGAAGCAAATGGATGAAGAGAAGCTCACAGGATCCCTGGAGGGACAGGCTCTCTGAAGCATGCGAGCTCGGGGTAACTTCTCCTGGACACTGAGATGGTGAAGATATGGAAATCCACTCCACCCTTCCCTCTGCCCGCTCCCCTCCCCGTTATGCCACGATTTCCCTGGACACTGCAGCAGCTGGAAATCTCAGGGGCTGGGGCAGGCTGTGCCCTCTTCTCACACCAGCAGCCAGACCTCAGCGCGTTGGCCTCCCTCCTCCTCAACCCTCAACCAAATATCTCAGTCCCCCTATATTTTAATTTATTTTTTTTTTCATGCTGCAGAGGTGCTGGCTCTTTGAGTGCTGCTTCACAAGCCTGAATAGGTAGAGTTTCTTTGGAGTGATACCTGGCAACGAGCCGAGGTTGCAGTGCTCATTTGGGATGTGCTCTCCGGGTGGGATGAGGAGGGGCAGAGCTGCCGTGCCAGCTCCGTGCCTGCGCTGGTCTCCTGGGAGTCAGGGAGCCGCTGGCCTCGTGCCTGGGGATAACCTGCCATTGCACGTTATGTGTTTTTAGTAACGGTCTCTAGTGGGGCCCTTCCCAGGTCCAGTACACTAATCCAGGGTTTAACAATACATGGTGATGCCTAAGCTTGGTCTTCTTCCGTTGAGTATGTCTTAATGTGGGTCCAGTTAGGCCAGGCGTCGGAGGCATCGCTGCCGGGGAAAGGGCTTCCAGCAAAAAACCCGTATAAAGTCAATAACCATCTCTGCACAGGAGCTGCCAGAGGCGCTGGGGCAGATCCTGGGACCTGCAAAGCACAGTCCTCTCCTCCTCTGCATACAGCCCCAGGCAGTTACTGCAATTTACTTGAATTATAACAATTAATTTGTCTTAACAAGGGTACTTTTCTTAAGCTTCACTCTTTCACTGGGGAAGAAGGGAAATAAGGATTGCTTTACCTCAGCAGAAAAAGCGTGCTATTGCTTGAGCCAAGCGGGATTTTTTGCTGGTGTGAGGGTTACTGATGTGCAAGAGCATCCTTCTCTCCTGAGCCCGGGCCTCTCCTCGGTTCTCTCTCACTCCCCACTCTGCTCCCGTGACCCATCCCTCCACGCAAGGGGCCCGCTCTCGCTTCTGTCTGGGATAGCCTTTCTCTTTGGGCTCGTGTTCTTTTTGCGTTGGCCCTGGGCTGGTTTTGCATGGGAAGGTGGCATATCCTTCCTTTGCAAACCCAGAGGAGTCCGCACCATTTCCGTGGGGATAGCTGGGGTGTCTCGCGCCTCCCTCCCAGGCTCCATCAGGGCCTCTCACATTGTATTTTGTTTGCTTTGTACCATGCAGAACAAAACAGCTGAGTCCAGATCCCCCACTTCTAATCATGCTTTGTTCTGGGTTTAATTTATTTGATTTTACATTATTGCTTTTTATTTTGATTAGCAAAAAAGGGGAATAATTTATTTCTAGTTATTTAAGCATTTTCATGGGACTCCTTTTCTCTGGACAGAGGAGAAAGGAGCGCTCTGTTTCCTGTCCCTCAAAGGACCACCTCATTTCATTGCGGGGGGTCTCTGGACCCAGGGAGCGCCCTGGCTGCTGTAACTGGGACACTGTGAAATCCTGTTCCAGCCTTGGGAGCATTTTTCAAGCTTCAGAAAGTGCGTTGACAAAGTGTATTGACAAAGTTAGTTTTCCCCTCTCTTCTGGGAGAGAGAAGGGAGCAAAATCGGTCTGTAACTGCTTGAAAGTTTGTGCTCAGCTGCTGGAGGCTGAGTGCCCTCTGTCAGAAGGGTCTGTCCTCCAGCCACTCTGCAGCTTATGAGCAGTGTTGTCTTGGAAAATATCTATATAATCCTTTTTTTAGGTACGGTGCATGTTTGAGTCAGCAGAACAACACCACCACCTCCCTGGCAGAGCCCGGGATGGAGCCGCAGGGAGGGGGTGGCGGGGTAGGGATGCAGCAGGAGCCGAGCGGTCCCTGGAGAGCGGGGGGCTAAGCTGCCAGCTCGCGTTAGCTGCTGTTTCTTCCTTGGAGTTCAGGGAGGTGTGAAGATTTACACCGGTCAGGAAGGCGGCTTGGGTTTATTTACACACATGGGCCCCTGCAGCTGGATGCTGCGTAGCCACCTTGTGCTAAGCCCCTTCCCCCCAGGCCTCTGGGCTGCGATTGCTCTGACACCAGCCCGTCCGGGACACAGAACAGGCACCGCCAGCCCAGGTGCAGCTGGTTTCTATAAAAACTGAGCCATTTCAGAGCCCCCAGCTCCGGGCTGGTCCTCCCAATGCACGGGGCATTGGCCTTCCTCGTGCGTGTGAGCAGGGAATGCAGCTCCTGCGTGGGGCACGCTGCCTGCGGCGATGGGCTGCTGCAGGAGGAGCACGCCCCAGCCCGCGGGAATCTGCAGGGGGAAAAGAAGCTGTGTCCCCGCGCGGTACCTTTAGCGGGTGGTTCAAGTGCAGGGTCCTGCCTGGCACACAGGGCACCTGCTTTGATTTCGGGGGGGTTTGGGGGGTTCAGTAGTGTGTGTAATAGAGGAAGGTTGCAGACTGATGCACGTAGCTACGAGCATGTCTTTGGTAGTGGCTGCTTTGCTCCCTGAGTAGTTCCGCGGTAGCTTTAGTGACAGGAGGCGAAAGGCAGAGCGGAGGTGACAGAGTAGCGCCTGCAGGCTGAGCTACGCCCGCGGTGATGAGCCGTGGAACTGGTAGGACCCTCTAAGGCTTTACCCGCTGCTGGTCTATGGCATTAGGACAGTCCCTGGGGATGGCACAGGCAGACGCTGCTCCAGGAGGGCTCATCGGCATGGATGGATCCGCTCTGGTCCCTCGGCAGAAGTCCCTCGGACGCCAGCGATACTCTCACGCTGTGTTTTGTGGCAGCTGGGTCTGACACTGGGGCCAAGGCAAGCGAACAGGCTGCCACCAGCTCTTCTGCCCTGGGCAGGTTGCAAAGCCCAGCTCTGAGCTCAGCGCTTTTGTTGAAAATCGGCCGCAGGGACTCCTCTGTGAGAGCTAAGCTGGAGCCTTCGGCCACAACGCTTAAAGACGCTGGGACTGCTCGGCATCTCTGTGCCTGCCGCAGCAGGAGACGTCTCAGATCCGTGCTCCAAGAGTGCTGACTCCTACAGTGTCTGGAGCGGGAGCTCTTGGGAATTATGGCTGGCTGTGATGCAGCTGAAACCAAGCCAGATGCTGCCCTCATGGCAGACATGGCCTGGTGACAGCACCCATGGCTTTTTAGAGTTGTAGTGACAGTTAGTGGATGGTCTCACCTCCGTGTGGGCAAGCCACTGGTTTTGTGGAGATAGAAAGGACCTTTAGTAGCATCACAGTAGTTAATATGCCCGTTCACAGTGCATGGTGGTTATTAATTGTGTTTAGAGGCACCATCAGGGTGCTTGGAGCTGTGTGAGGATAAATGAATTAAAAGCCCTGCTCTAGAGAATTTACAGGCTGAACCCCATCCCCGCTGATGGCATCCAGGCTGGATGGCTAATCCATGGGGTCTCTATGGAAGAGGTTCTGCTTGCTAGGTCTTGGAAAGGCCTCTTGGGAGACGATGGGACAGAAGTTGTGTTACATGAGAGGTCAGGAGCAGTTGATGCAGTGACTACAGCGAGTTGTTGGTGAGTGTGGAAAGACACCTGGGTACTGTCAGCACGTGCGCACTTAGCAATGGGCTGTTACACCACGCACCACCCCAGCTCTGCGCTTCTTACCCAGCTGCATTTATACAGCGTGCAGCTCTTCCCTCTCCCTTTCAGCCGTGGAGCTGACAGCGCTTGTGCGTGTCGGCTCCATTGTCCCCCGGGGGTGTCCGTTGGGCGTGAAGAGCAGAAGCTTCACTTTCTGCTGCGTACCCAGACCTCGCGGCTCTGGGCAGGAGCTGGTTTTGTAACGTCAATTGATTCTCTGTGTGTGCAGTGAATAAAAAGACCATTCTACCTCTGGAAAGAGCCCCTGTGATTTCTCGGACTCTAAATGTTGTAGCAAAAACCCTCAGACATACTCTATTGAAGAAAGGATGTCACTCTGACAATACTTCTCCAATGAGGTTCTCACAGGACCTGAAGAGTCCAACCTCATTTCATATTTGGGCATTTCCTCCTTAGGCCAAGCCCTGGGAAGCTCAATTTATCTTTGTCATTGCTTTTGCCTTCAGGGAAGGGTTTCACTGAAGTGAAGATATCAAGACCTGGTCCACAGCCATGTGAGAAAGCGAATGCTCTAGCACAGGGCTGCCAGAGATCCTGATCTTCAGAAGGTCAGTGGAAACCAGAGGCTCTTGAGACCTCTTGTAATCAGGCCACGCTTAGAAATAATCATATTCCAGCCAGAGCTGAACATCTTTCTGGAAATGGGCCTCAGCTGCAAAGGTTGGGTCTAATACTGAGTTTTGCCTGTGGTTTTGATTTTGGCCCATCTCTCTTCCTCTGTCCCAGGCTGCTTTAAATTAATCCTCTGATAAAGCACGTCTTCTCTTAGGTGATTTCTCTCATCTCCTCCTGCAGGGGATCTAAAGAGTAGCTGGCGTATCTTGAGGTCTAGGTCAAATATGTAATGTCACCCCATGCTTCCTTGTCACAGCAGGCTGAATGTTCCAGGAATGGGAGGACACGAGCATCACCACCAGCCCTCGGGCTGCCAAGTGCATTTCAGGAGCTTGGGCAAATCATCTCCCAGCTCAGCCTTTGTTGTGCCGCCCTTTTGGGAGGAGTTAGGTTGGATGTGATACTCAGCAAGACCATTTATTCCTTGCAGCCATAGTCACCTCCTGCGGTTGTGGTTTACTTAAGGTTAGGTTCTAAAAAAAATTTTTTTAAAAGTCCTTAATCTTGCAGGACACACACGAAAGGGGTAAGAGCAATTTGCTACTAACTATGCAGTTGAAATCTCGGAGTGTCGGAGGTGGAGGCTCCACGCACGGCTGTGATGGAGGCGCTTCCACCTTCCTCCGTGTGGATGAGTAAAACCCTGGGGTGGGAAGGACCCATCCCAGTACAAAGTACTGTCAGTACCCACTGTGTCTTTCCTACAGTGAATCACTTGCACTACAGCTGAATGTTTGTCTGGTCCTGGTCTTTGTTTTGTCCTGGATTTTCTTTGTGAACTGTATTTGGTCGTGTTCATTAGGCTTCTAGTGTAATGCGTGTTTTTAGAGCAATAAAACGTGGCAGCTTTTTATACAAAATACCTGGCTCTGCCTCTTTCAAAGCCCTCGAGTACCTGAGACTCATCTGGGAGGCTGCAGGCTGCTGCGGTCCCCTTGTCACAGCCCTGGTCTGCCTCTCCCTTCCCCCTGCTCCGCAAATAATGACAACAGCTTGCGCTTGGGAGGCAGAAGTGTTTTATTCTCACAACTACATGATGAACTTTTGCCAGAATGGCTACAGCTCTTAACTCTGTTCCAGCCAAACCCTGGGGCTCTCGGGCTGCTTTGGTGGCTGCTGAGGGAAGGACGTGCCTGGTCTCTTGCCTATAGCCATGTTCTATTTCCCAGGACATCATTATCTCCAGGCTGGCGCCGGTTGCCTGGTCCTATACCTTGGGTTGACGAGTGGCCCAGAGAGCAACAGGTAGTGTTGAACGATGGGAGGAGAAGGTAGATTTCCAGTTGGCAACTTCTACATCCATCACTAGATGGTCATTGCTGAAAAATCCTCTCCTATTGCCTTCGGAGAGAGCTCCAGCCTCCAGCTCCAGCAGCACACCCCTTGTCTTTCTTGCCCAGGGTCCCAGTTTGGGGTGCAGGGGGACTGGTGGCCCAGCGCGGCTGGCGGATGGAAGCTCCTACCTCATGAAGGACCTCCGGCCTGTCCTGAAGAAGGCTTCGATCTGTTCCAGGGACCTGCCCTTGGTTTCTGGAACGCAGCAACCTGTGAATAAGATGTTTGCGGCGCAGATGACAGCGAAGAACAGGAAGGGCACCTCGAGGCCAAAGGCTTCCTGGGAAGCGGGACAGAAAGCGGACATGAGTGGGTGAAGAGAGGGGCTGAGGAGGGGCTGAGGGACACCCTGCCAGGGTCGTACCCACCGCGACGGGGAGGAAGAAGCGGGTCAGGGTGAAGGCTGTCAGCCAGCTCACGACAACGCAGAGGCCCGAGGCCACCCCGCGGGCCTTCAGAGGCAGGATCTCCGACATCAGCAACCAAGTGATGGGGCCCCAGCCCATGGCGTACCCTGCAGGGAAGGAGGGGGGACTGTTGAGACCTTGAAGCCCACCGGGGAGTGCAGAAGAGCCCTGTGCAATCTTGCCCTGCTCCCCCATCAATCGTTATTCCCCCCCATTCATGCTGTCAGTCCTCAAAGTGACTTCAGATGCCATCTTTCTTGGTCTTCCAGGGACGCCTACCTGCCTTCCAGCTCCAAGCCCAAATCTCCTTGCTCCATATCACCCTGCCTCAGATAAGAAACGTCCCCCCGAGGCTGGCACCCAGCCCTGTGCGGTGGGTCCTGGACTCCCGCTCTCTGCACCTACCCATTATGAAGAACATGGTTGCCAGGAGGGGGATGAGGGTGATGGAGTTGGCCGGCTCAGCAGGAAGGTTGGCAGAGTTCACCAGCGTCTTATTGGCAATGGTGCCGTTCTGAGAAGCTGGCACGAAGTGGATATAGAGCCCCAGGGTCAGGTTGGAGACCAACATGACAGCAGCTGTGGAGAGATGCAACAGCACAGTGGGATCGATGGGTGAGTGATCCCCTCCGTGCCAAGGACTGAGCTCCTGGGAACGCCTCTGCTCAGGAGCAGAGCCACCGCCAAAGGAAAGGGACCTCCCCTACTCCCTGCCCAAGTCCTGTATGGCTGAAGTGTCCGCTCCTGCAGGTTTGCAGAGCTCCTGGAAATTCTTAAACAAAGAGCCTCCCTTGCACGACAGTGGGAGAGAGACATACCCGATACGAAAAGAAGAATTTTCCTCCCAGCTTTATCCATCGACACTGCAGCGATCGCCACTGAGAACAGACGGACCAAGCCAACAAGAGCTGCATCATACTCTGGCTTCTGCAACGGCAAAAGCAGTGGGGAAGCTGAGATGGGAGAGACAGGGAAAGGGCAGGTTCCTACATGCGATGCCTTGACTCTGGCTGATGACTTTGTCAAAGCTGTCCTCCCATAGTAAGGGACAAGAGAAGAATCTGAAGCTCAGCGAACGAGAGCAGGGAGACAGTGGGGCCATTCCTGCTCCCCGTCCTCATGCAGCCTTTTGCAGGGCAGGTGCTCGGCAGTTGCTGACAACCAGATGCTTTAAAAAAAGGCTTCAAAGTTGGAGGTCTTAGAGCTGAAAGAGATTTGGAGCATTGGGCAGCCATCACTGAAGATGGAGCAGTCCACTCATGGGTTGGACCCCAAGGCTCACCAGGATGACGGATGTTTTCTTGAATATTGACTGCAGGTACACAAGGACACAGGTGACACCGGAGAGCTGCTGCAGGAACCTCATCCCCACCGCGATCAGGATGGGCTTGTAAATGAAGGGGTCCTTGATCTCTGCACAGGAAACCTGTCGGCTCTGGAGGGGACAAAGCCAGAAAGCCGAGGTGTTACCACCTCTGGGCACCACCACAGCACTCAGGAGATGGCTCAGGAGTTGCCCAAAGGAGCCCGGATTTTGCAGTTTTCACGTTACACCTCCCCCGTGCTGGAGGTGAGCCCCGTCCCCTCCTCACCTGCTTCCTCACGCTGTCCTTGATCTGCTCGTACTCCCGGGCGTAGCCCGTGTCCCTGCCCCGCAGCCAGCACAGCGACCCCAGGGCCTCCTCATCCTTCCCCTGGGAGAGCAGGAACCGGGGAGAGTTGGGCATGAAGCAGAGCAAGATGATCATGGCGAGCACGGGCACCTCCCCTGCGACGGCCAGCCAGCGCCACTCCAGGACCAGCCCTGCCGGAGCAGCACCGTTAGGAGAGGAGTCCCCCCAGCAGCAAGAGATTTAATAAATCCAGGGGGGAAAAATTTCAAAAAAACTAGAGACAGATTTTCCATGTTTTTCTCCCAGCAAAGCAGCATTTTCAGCTGTTGTTCAATAGGGGGAAATCCCAGTGAGCTCTCCCAAATCTCAGAGGATCCAGCAAGACCCCGCAGCACCCAGGGCACAGGCTGGCAGGAGATGCACACGCAGTCCCTCGCGGGCTGCCCTTCAGCCCTGATGAAGCCTCGGCAGGACCCGGTTCCGCAGCCATGGCGATGGCCATGGGTCCCCCTACGCGTGGGTTATGCACCGGCAATCCTGTCCGCACCGCCTTTGCACACCCGTGGCGGTGGTTGTGAGCTAGCCGTGAGGGGAAGGACTCCATCAACTTGCCAAAAAAGTTGTTTAAAATAAACTCCCCTAAGGCCCCACTCAGGGTTTCCTGCCCTCAGGACGCTGAGATACTTGCCCAGTGCGTACAGGACGAGGGAGCCCAGCACTGCCATGATCTGAGGACAGGCGCCCAGCATGCCTCTGACCCCGGGGTGGGAGATCTCCGAGATGTAGACCTGGAGCGGGACAACACACGCTTAACCGAGCTGTAATATACAGCCATCATCACCCAAACCTGTCCTCTGTCACCTCGCAGTCATCCACTGCCGCCGGGGGAACCCTCAACTGCTGAGAAACTGCCCCCTCGGGGTGGAAACCTGGCTGGTCCAGCGGCATGAGTGGGTCCTGGCGGGCGGAGAGGACAACCTTGCAGGGACCGCTGCTTCCCTCCCTCACCCCAGCGTGGGAGAAGTGCTCCAGCGGCACACTCAGCCTCCCATTACTGGAAAGACGTGACCCAGCGTTACTCAATTGCTGCCTTCCCCTCTGCATGCAACGCGAGGTCGGCGTTCGGTAAACATGGGAGGAAATAACTGTGGGGAGGAACAGGGTAGGGATTGAGGACCTGCCTTCGCTTCTCTGCAGGCAAGAAAGTCCAGCACCATGGGGACAGCTTGGGCTGGCCGTGCCAGGGCCATTAACGCAGTGCATCCTTCCCTTTCCCAACTGCAACCAGCCCTGGAGATGTACTGGTGCCTCCAAAAAGCAGAGGGATGCCCCAGCATCACCCCGTCTCCCACCATGCAAATCCCTGGCAAACTCCTGCCCATGGCACGTTACCGGGATGGAGGCGGACGTCACGCCGCCGGCGTAGCCCGTCAACACGCGTCCCAGCAGCAGCATCCCGATCCCCTGGGCGCCGGCCATCAGCGCGTATCCCACGGCGGAGGGCAGCGCCGAAAACATGATGCTCAGCTTGCGTCCCAGGCGGTCATTGAGGAGCATGGCGCTGAGCCCCCCCGCTGCTGCTCCCAGCGTGAACACCGACTGCGGGGAGACACAGAGAGGGGCCTCGGTGGGTCTGGGCTCCCCCCGCACACCCCTTGGCTCTGCCCCCGGCCAGGACAACCCCGCTCCTTACCCCGAACCAGGATGCTGTGTACTGGTCCAGCCTCAGCGCAGGGCTGGGGTGAGCCTCCAGGGCGGGGATGACGGGCGAGGGGTAAACCAGGGCAAAGCCGAAACTGAAATTCCCCAGGACAGCGACAAACACAGCCAGGTAGAGCCGCTTGTTGTGGAGGCTCCTGAGGGAGGGAGGAACCAAGAAGGACGCCTTGGGTGCTCTTATCGCGCCCGGCAGAAACGTTAACTCTGTCTTGCGACTTCCCCCAGCCTTCGCCAAGGCTCTCGTGACACCCACGGGGGGATTTTCCCTGGGAATGGCCCTGCAGAGCCCCGGGCTGGTGGGGTTTCTCTGAGCGGAGCAGCAGCCGCTCCTGCCCTGTGGCGGGGGGTGAGAGACCGTCCCCCCCGGCACCGCCGATGTTTCCTCTTGCGCTGGGTGGTTTTCAGCAGGTTCAACAAACCGAGAAAAGCAGAACTGGAGCTGGGCAGCACCGTGGACCCAGCCGGCAGCTGGCTCATCCCAGCGGAGCAGGTTCCATTCAAGACCTCCCCTGCCCCCCCAGCAGGATCTTATGCTCCCAGAAGAGCTGGACGCCCAAACGCACGCACACCCGCAGCTCTGCCAGGCGGGTTCCCCCAGCACCGCATGCCCTGGGCAGGATGAGACCCCATCTCAAGGCAACTCGGGACTGACAGCAGGATGAAACCGCTCTGCTGCCAGCCCCCCCAGCCCAGCGCTCTCAGGTTGGGGGGCACAACCCGCCCCACAGCCCGCCCCATGGCCCCAGCCCGGCCCTTACCGCAGGTACTCCTTGTCGAGCCTCTGGACAGCCCTCTCGGGGAAGGTCTGATAGGAGAAGCTCATCTTCCTCACGAGGGGCTCCCGGATGCTCGGCTCCATGACCGTGCCGTGGCTGGTGCCCGTCCGCTGCTGCGCCCGGGTGTGGATGCTGGGGGCTGCCCCAGGGACTGGGAGGAAGAAGAAGCTGAAAGCGAAAGGGGAGAGGCTGCCCCTGCGTTGCCTAATCAGAGAAATCTGTGCCTCGTGGGCTCGCACCCGGCCTCTGGGGAGGAAACTGGCAGGGCTAGAAAATCAACAAAGAGCCACTGGGAAATGACGGTGCCCTTCGCCCTGCGCCTGCCCAGCCCTTGTCCCTCCCAGACCCCACAGACACCCAAACCCATCGCTGCAGCGGCACTTACAGGGGTGATCCTTGCAGAAACTCTTCCCACCAGCAGAAACGTCCCCTTGCCAAGGCCACGTCTCTCCCCCTCGAGGAACTGGTGCCGGTTAGAATGGCTAAATGCTGCTTCTTTTTACAAGGGTAAATTGCATCTGTGTGAGCCTCCACAGCCACCCTGGGGGGAGGGTTTTCAACACAGACCAGAACCGAGGAAGAGGAAGGAGAGGAAACAAGAGGGAGGTGAACATGGAGGGGGCAGAGGCAGCAGGTGAGGGGGATGGAGAGTGCTGAGGAGGATTGGAAGGTGGCATCTCTGCTCCATTGGATGCAGCTGCTGGGGACCCTGCACTGCCTATGGGTGCCTTTATCCCCTCGCTCTGATCCTTCCAACCCCACAGGGCTCAGCGGGAAGCGTTGTGCTGGGGCATCTGCAGGTCCTGGGGGGCTGCAAGGGCCAAAGTCACCCTGTAGGAAAGCGGGGAGAGACACCTCCTGGCTTTGTACTTGGATTTAACTAGCAAAGGATGTGTTTCCCTAAACTACTCTAGTGCTCCTCTTGTTTCCATCATTCCCCTTAGTCCCTGGTGCTTTTGGGACCACTCAGATGGTTTCTGCACCCTCAAAACTGCCTGGGGGCCCCAGTGATGCTTTGGTGTCAGCCAGGAGCTGTTACGTTCTTCCCTCCGTGCAATCCGGTTCCCCTTCTGCAACCACCAAGCGCCGCATTTAGTGTCTGATCAGTGCTGGGGATTTACAGCTGACTCAGGCACTCGGGGGTGTGATTCCTCTGCGGGAAGAAAGGTCATGGAGCAAGGGGATGCCGAGGTGGCAGGCCAACCCATCAAAAAAAAAAAATTCCAGGGCTATGTTGGTCCTAGCAGGGATGTCACAACAGCCTCCAGCTGGCCTGGAGCTGGTCCCTGCACCCTGGGCACCTCCTCCATCAGCAAATGCCATCGGTCACCTCCCTCGCATGGGTTTTGCTCCGTGCATCTGGGCTGGCAGCGCCTGTTTGCTCCCACGGTGGCAATGCCATATGCAAGGTCATGGTCCTGCGTAGGGCAGCAGGGACATCTCTCAGACCGAGGAAAACCTACAAATGAGTGACCTTAGGGAATGTGAAGAGGAAGGATGCTGCAAATTCACGCAGTGAATTTGCAGCATCCTTCCTCTTCGCATTCCCTAAGGCCACTCATTGAGAAAGTTATTCTTTATCCCCCATGCCCTTCCTAAACCTCAGCTTTTCCACCCAAAACCAGGTATACTGAGTCTCTGCATTGCAATATGTGCCCCATTCCACCCCAAAACATCTGCTTTTCAGCACTATGAGCTAAAAAAGGGACCCCCAGAGCAGGATGCCAGTGGAGGGAGGGCAGGCTGGGGGTGGGGGGGCCTTATGATGATGCTGGTGGGGCTGGTCCAGGTGAAAAGCAGCTTCAGGTGCTGAGCAGGGTGGTATTCACCATGGGATATGGCTGTAAGGTGCTTTAGGGGCTGAGGCTGCTGCAAGGTAAGAGCTTGGCTTTGCCTTTTTTTTTTCTTCCTTGATCTATGTTTTTTTGCTGTAAATATTTCAAGCGAGGAGGGAGCTGTGGGCTTGCTGGTTAGTTATTTTCTGGCTCTTTCCACCGTGGTGCTGTTTGGCTGCTGTTTTTTGGGACTGTGGTGGGGCTGAGTGTGCTGCCCCGTGCAGGGTCACACCAGCTCTGTGTTCTTGGAGAGGTTTGTGGGCTGGGTGTGGGTCCCTGCTGAGAGCAAAGGTGTGAGCCCTGGGCTGTGGCGTGGCTGGGGGCGAGTGGAAGAAAGTGTGTTAATGGGTCTGTTGTCTGTGCACCCTTTGGGTGCCCACATCTCTCAACAATGAGGGCTGGGGTTTTCTGCTTTGTAGAGGCCAGCACTGGAGCAGGGAGAGATGTTGTGCCCTGATGGGGTGCAGGGAAATCCTAAAATCACAGGGTGATGAAATGGAATCATAGAAATGGGTGGCAGCACCGGGCGCTGACCTGGTTGTGCAGTTTGGTGGCTCGGAGAGGGAGAAGGTGGCTCAGAGCTGACTACATGCCATCTGCATGCTGCAACATCTCTTGCTAATTCATCTCCCTCCCTTTGTTTTTGGAGACTAATGCATCCTGCAGTGAGGGACTTGAGAAAGCAGGATCTGCATCTCCCCTCGCTCCAGGGCTTTGGGCTCTCTCAGGAGCAGGGGGGCTGGGCCCCAGACCCTGGCAGCTCCTTGGGGCTGGGTTGCCCTTGGGGGACAGGCTGGGTGCTGGGTGGCCGGGGACAGGCTGCTGCAGCCCCTGGGACCTGGCAAAACGAGGCTGGGACCCAGGACCAGCTCTGCTGCCGCAGTGGGGTGAGCCCGGCCGTGCTGGAGCCCCAAGTGCCACCTCCTGCCCCCAAGGAGGTTTACTTTAATTCTCATGTTTCTGGCTACAAAGGAACTATTAACTGAAGAGTTGTCAAGCCCCTAAATGTGTTTTAGCTGGTTTTGGTGTATTTATGTGATAATCTAATTACCGAGTTTTTTCCCCAAAGAGCCCTGTTTGCGGGAGGCTTTCCGGAGGGAGCAGGGCGATACAGCAAAGGCTGGCAGCGGCTGCTGTGTTTCCTGGGCTGGGGGCAGCGTTCAGATGGGGCTGGGGCACCTCATTGGCACATGGACACCACATGTGCTTGCCACAGACCTTGCAGAAGGACACGATGTCTGTCCTAAACCTGAAACCACCTAGACACGGGACAGAGAGGAGCGTTCAACCCAACCTCCCTCCCCTTATATTTTTTTTGGGAAAAAAAAAAGTGCATTGTAGAGGAGCTGTGAGCCGGAGCCGTCGGATCTCCCTGAGACGTGAAGGGTTATCCAGTTTCTGTGCAGATTTGTCAACTGCTTCAAACAGGAAATTACTTCGTGTCTTGAAAAGCCTCCAAGCACCTGTAACGCCGGGAAGCGCGGGGGAGCCGGCGCCCGCGCTGCTCTGAGCTCGGGGAGCTGGGGCTGAGCCCCCAGGCAGGTCCGTCCCTCGGTGACAGGGGGACGGTGTCCCCCGGAGGGAAGGGGGTCCCTCAGCCGTGGTGTAACCGGTCCCCACGCTCGCTTTGGGTGAGCACCACATCCTCGCTCTACCCGCCATGGGCTCTTTTTAGAAGAGTGCAGTCTTGGTAAGGAATAAAGCACCCACCACACTGTCCCCGCTCCACATCTCCATGGGGACTCTCCTGACTTGCTGTAGGTCCTACCAAAACACACAAGGGGTGGGGAAGGTGGAAGAAAACTGTACCAGTGCTGTCTCTGGTGGGCTGTGTTTGGCCATTAGCACAGGAAAGGGGCTCCCGTCCCCATCCCCACCTCTGCGGCAAGTAAGGGGGCTCCAGGTCCTTGAGGGTGAACTGGGGAGGAAGGAGGCGCCCGCTTTGGGAAAGCAGCAGACCAGCCCGTGGCCGATTAAAGGGCAATCTGGTTTTGCTGAGAGCTGTTGGCTGCCTCTGCCAGAGTGATGCATTGCTCCGGCTCAAGAGGACCTTCCCCCCCACCTCTGACAGCTGTGCAATAGATCATGAACATATGCAAAAAAATAAACTGCATCAAAGCCACTTGGCAACTTAACTAACCCAATTCATAAATTAATTTCTATTCCTCTTGTAAGGGAGAAATCAGTCACTCCTCAAGGCTATTTGTCTCTATCGCTCATCTGGCCACATCCTTTCATAAATCTTCCCTGTAAGCCTGCACTGGTGATGGCTGGGTCAGGATGCAGCGATGCTCAGGGGCAGCCCTGGGGCTGGTTTGCCCTGCAGTGGGGCAGGGTTTCTTCTCTCTGCATCGCCCGCATCCCGTAAGGCTGTAGCAGAGCTGGTGCTTTGCAGCAGGGCGCTGCTCTGTGGGTGATTTTTGGGGGAGCGTGTGGTCCCCGTCGGGGCGGTGCGGAGGTGTGATGGTGAACCAGCTCCTCACAAAACACGGGCAAACAGCGTGTGCTGGGTTTCCAGAGCCGCTCAGGGGGGCGGACGGTGGCTGCAGGGTGCTGGGGACACACGGAGGGAGGGTGGGTGCCCGGTGGGGGCTGATACTGGGGTGGATGCACCCCTGAGGCATGGAGTTGTAAAGCTGGAGGAGCCTGAGCCCAGGAGGCAGCTACGGCTGCCCCCCCCCCAGCTTTCCAGGACCCCACGGCTTTGCAAAACGCTGCCTTGCACCCCCAGCTCCAGACGGGCATCGTTGCCGGAGCCCAGATTAACTTTTCCAACCAGGCAGACAGAATTCAGCTCTTCCCGGCTGTATCCCTTGCCCCGGCTCCCCCCTCACAGAAAAAAATCACCACCTTTTCAGGCTGCCATCTGTTTATTTTGTTGGACTCGAAACTTGCTGAAATGTCTTTCGATGGATGAAGCAACGCAGAGTAGAAGAACAGAGCCTGGCAGGCTGCATGGTGAGTGGAAAATAGTTTTTTGGGACTTTCTGGAGTTTGAAGGCCCGATGATGGATGTGCATGCGAGGGATGGTAATGGCTTTGTAAGTATCAAAACACAGAGCAAAAGAATAACTCTGCCTAATGGACTGAGAAACGTATGTCGGACAGGATCCGCTCCGCCACGGGTGAGAGCGGCAGCGCCGAATGATGGAGTGCTGTGGGGCTTGGGAGCAAAGGCTTGTATTGGTTTAATGTATTGGAAAAAAGGTATAAGTTTTGGGAAAAAAAAAAATAGATACTTGCTCTGAATGTGTTGGAAAAGGCTGTGCCTTGCCTCAAAATGAGTCTCAAGGAGACCTGTGGTGTTTGCAGCCATCTGTCGGAGGGGCTCGCAGCCGCCGGTGGCTGTGGCCCGCCGGGCAGGGCTGCCTGTCCCCGTGCCTCCTGGCTCCCCTCTCGCTGCCTTCCCTCTCCACTTCTCCCGTCCAGACCTACTGACAAAAGTGATGGCTTTATGTGGAAATTTTGTGGGGATAAATATTTGCCTGTCAGCAACGCCAGGTCAGAGCATGATTTCTCATGTGCAGTTTGGAAATGACATTTCCAAACAAAATTAGAATTAAGGTTTGAGTTTTTTTATTGTCGTTGTTGTTTTTAAGTTGGAAAAGGGTTGAACTTTGGGGGGCTGGTGGTGGGTGCCGGCTGCCATGCAAATGGAAGACTTGCTCATCCCCCCGTGCTTAGAGCGAGGGGTTCTGGCGTCCTCATTCTGACCTGGCTAATGCCGGAGCCGGGATGAGCTGGAAGACATGTGTGATCTTAGCTGGGCAGAGGGTTTACCAAAAGCGGTATGTTTTTTTTTCCTGTTTGTGGGGCTTTTTTTTCAAGCCACGTGAAATCTTGTGACCCACAACTTCAAGTGCCTGGAGGTGCAAGTGGAACGGTGTCAGTGGATGAAGAGGGGACGTGGGGGAGGATCCAGCCCTTCCCATGCAACCTGGTGGCTTTGTCGCTCGCTGCATCTTCTGTCGCAGCTTTTGGGTGGCCGCTGGCCTGGGCCAGAGTGTGCAAGCCGTGTCAAGGAGGCACAGAGCCACGCTCTTAGAGTCATAGAATCATTCAGGTTGCAAGAGACCCTTGGGATCACAGAGTCCAACCATGAGCCCAACTCTATAAAGTTCTCCCCTACACCACATCCCCCAACACCACATCTAAGCGACTCTGAAACACATTCACGGATGGTGACTCCACCACCTCCCTGGGCAGCCTATTCCGGTGTCTGACCACTCTTTCTGTGAAAGAACGGAGCCCAAATTTCCCCAGGGCTGTAGTGGCCCCCAGGAGAGGGAGGGATGCGGCCAGCGGTGCTCAGAGCTGGTCCCCCGTGGTCCTTGCACCCCATAGATCTGTGTCTTGCCTTGCCTGCATGATGCAGTTGATCTTGGTGCACATCTGGGCAATGACACTGCATGAAAGCAGGGGCTGAGCATTCCCAGGGATTCTTGCTGTGCTTTTGGATGGGCCAGCCTTGAAACAGCTCGGGTTTTTCACAAATCCCAGTGCTGGGCAGGACGAGCTGGGATGCGGCTGCCTCCAACCAGGACAAGCCCAGGTCGCCCTTGGTGCTGAGCTATGAGGGGACTCTGGTGCTGTGAAGCAGCGACACTGGTTCCTGGTGGAGATGGGCAAAAACTCGGTGAGTGAGGGGTAAAACTGGGCTGCAGCGCAGTGACTGCATCAGCGTGGGTGGAAATACAGCCGAGCTCTGCCGGGCTGCGGGGACGACTCCGGGGCAGGCTTTCGGGGCTTCATGTTGTCCCTCTGGAGACCTGGCAGCTTAGGTGACCTGAAGCCTTGGGAGGATGGTTCTGCCATCACCCGGCTCAGCTCACATCCAGAATGTAGCCACAGGGACTAAAAATCAAATGTAAAGAACAAGGACAAGAAAGTTTCCTTTGTGAAATACCCTGGCCATCCGGAGCCACGTTAAGGTACCATCAAGGTTTTTGACACCCTGTGTTGGTTGGGAGGTGGCAAGGTAAATAAAACCACTTTCAAGAAGAATTTAAGAAATCTTTTTTTAGGGTGTCTAGTTGAACTCCATGAGCTCCTGGGACAGGCTTTGAAGTGGTGCCTGTTGCGGTTCCATAACCTGGGTTTTTTTGGATCCCCCTTCCCTTGCCCGTGGGCATTTCTGCTGGGTATTTTTGAAGTGAAGCTGCTGCTTCTTTGATGGCAAGGACTGGATTTCTTACTGCTTGGGACACAAATCTCCCCCCAAATTCCTGAGGGCTGCTGCCTGCTCCTTCCTTGGCTCAGTGTGGGTTTTTCCTGTTTAATATGATTTAAAAAAAAAAAAAAAAGGAGGGGGGGTGGGAAAAACAAAACATATCATTTCCTTGATTTAATGTGAGCCAATTATGGCTCACAGGCTGTTAACTTCATCACCGCTTCTTCCAAGAAAGACCTTGGTAAAATAAACCACCACGCTGGCGGAGCGGAGCAGAGCTGGCAGCCGTGCCGCTGCACCAGGACCTGCCGTCGGGCTCCGCGTGCGACCGGCAAAGCCTCGGCTCGAGCCACGGTATTTCATCCTCCCCCTCTCAGCTGGAAAAAAAACCCCTAATGGCTCTGTCACACACATGCCCACTAAAATATCCGACCACTTGTTGTACATCTGCTGACGGATACCAACTGGAAAGGAGATTAGGGCTCAGACTCCCGCGCTGGGCTGTCTGCCCCTCCTAATGAGGAACAGATTGGAGCCCTCGCCGGCGCTCAAGCGCGGCACGCTGCCTCCAGCGCCCGGCAAATGGCAAAATCAGGAGGGCTGGGGCGGCCGGCGGATACCAGCGTGCAGGCCAGCGTTATTAAACTGCGCCGGCAGCCAGGCATAGCTGAGGCTGGGGCTTGGGAGGATGCTGTGTGGGGTGCTGGGGGTCTATGATTTAAAAAAAAAAAATGCAGTGGGGTGCTGGGGTCTGCAATGAGCCGGTGGGACACCGGGAGTTGGGGGGCACCTGAGTTGACGCAGGTTTGCAGGAAATGCTGGTACTGGGGATGCTCTGTGGGATGCGTGCTCCCCCTAAGGGGGGTCCTTGTCACTGTGCTGTCCTGCCTGTGACCCCCAAATTGCAGCAATTTGCACACCTGGAGGCAGGATCTGCCCCCTCCAACCTGGGCAGCACTAGGCTGGGGACCTGGAGCCGGATGGTGTCCGGCCGTGGTGAAATCCCACGTAGTATGGGTCACCCTTTGCATGGCGTTTCCCAGCCACTTTGCCTTGTAGAAAAGCACTGATGGCATTTAAAAGCACTTTGGGGCTGTCCCCGGGAGCAGGGAGCAGGGCCCAAGCTCTTCCCCACCCTCGGCCACAGCCGTTTCCCCGGGGTTTTGCACGCTGGCTCCGGCACCGGGACCCGCAGACCGTGCGCGTGTTGGGCAGCAACTGCATCGCCGTCTCCTGAATTGCTCCGTCCCCTGGCCGGGGGCCAGCGCAGGAATGTTAACGTTTTTCTGCAGCTAATTTGGGGCTGCGGGCAGACCCGGTGCTGCCTTCTCCCTCCCTCCCCACCGCTGGCGCTTGTTTTATTTTATGTTTCTTTTCAGCAGTGGTTGAATTGAAGATAAAGGTGTACTGGGTCCTAATTCCAAATTAAAATGCCAGTGCATCCCCTGTGGGACCCTTGCTTTAACCTCCGAGGTGGGCAGCCCTGTATGTGGCTCAGCCATGGGGATACATCCCCACCCTAGTCCTGGGAGTGAGGGCAGAGGGAAACCTGGCTCCTTCCCTTTGGCAAAGCATTGTCTGCTGGTGTGGGGTGGGGATTGTTCATAAATGACTTGTCCCACTGGGAGTTTGGGGATGGCAGCCTGCGGGGTGCCCTTGCCGAGGAGGATGATGCTCTCTCAGGTGCCGTGGGGTTTTCATGCTGTGCATCGTCTGCCGAGCGCCTGCCACCGCCTGCACCCTGCAGGATAAGGGATGAGGACGTGCCTGTGTCCCACCTGGGGCTGTGACACCACAGTGTCCGGCTGCCATTGATCCCTGGCCGCTGGCAGAGAAGAGCCGGAGAGGAGCAGGGCTGCTGCGGCGGCCTATAAAAAGGCAAAGACGAGCTGAGATTCCCATACAAGGGGGAGACGGGAGGCAGCTGCGTCCTTGAAGCAGGAGAATAAGGAGCTTTTTATAAGCCCATTTTTGCAGGCACCTTTTAACCCGTTTATCCTGCCGACAGAAAATCTCGTGGATGAAATTTGGAGTGAAAGCAGAGACCTGAAAGCACATTTCTGCTCTGCTGGCGATCTGTTAACGCGATAATCTTGTTACAGCCACCTGTTAGTCCTGGAGTGCATCTCGAGTATTCCTGGGCAGATATTAATTTGTTTTATTGGCATAACCGTACTCTGCCCCGTGATCCTGGGGTGTCCTCCAACACCCCAGCCCTTGATTGCTTTCCTATTGAAAGTGGCACTAAATACTTTCAATTGCTCTTAAGCGAAAGGAGCTTTGAGGTTTTTTTGAAGATCGGGATGCAGCAGATGGACCCAGATTTTATCCAGGGGCCACTGGCCCAAACCCTACATGCATTAAAAAAATACCTTTACGCATCTCCACGACCTTGAGTTTCTCTGAGTTTTGTGAAGATCTGTGGCTGGATAGAGGAGAAAAAAACCCAAATATGTGTCCCTGCCAGGGAGGGAAACTGTTATAGCCGGCCTGTGCCCGCGCTGGGAGCCGTGCGGCCACTGCCGCGGCTCCTTTCCCTTCCCACCAGCTTTGCTGCAGCTCCTCTGGGTTTTTTTTCATTGCACGTTTAAACCCAACGTGGCACGTGTGTGTCCCCCAGCCCCTGAACTCTCCCTCACCCTCCTGCAGCCACCACAGCAGGTAGGGGCAGCCCTGACCCCTCGCTCCCAAAATTCATTTCCCCTGGGAAAGCCTCCTAAGCCGGTGACACATCCCGCTGCCCCCCGGATACCTAACAGGCGAGCCAGACCTTGCAGGAGGATGAGTTGGGAAAATCTGCGAGCGAGACGAGCAGGGTTTATACGGGAGAGCGATGGGAGGTGCCATCCCTCCTCGATCCCTGTCTCCTTCCGGGGGCTCCCCGGCTTTCGGGGAGCACTTTACCGGGTGTCCGGAGCCCCTGGGGCTCTGCCCGTGTCTGGAGGAGCTCATGTGAAACCCATTAAAGGCGTAAGGAAAGGGAGCACGACGGTTGGGAATCATTTTGTTTGGGTTTCTAAAACGTGCGCATGAAAACACTGTGTGGTTTTCTGACAAATTTGAAACAGCGCTGCTCAATTCGCTCCAGCGCTGCTACTGTTGATCTAGCAGACTGTAAAGCATTTATTGGAGTTGCTTGGGGCGAACTTAAGCATCTGTGGAATAACAAGTCCAGGAAGTAATTGCATCCACAAGGAAAATATTTTTATGTATAATTCAGTGACCCATTTTATAAACATTGCGGTTCCACCTTGGACTTTTTTTTTTCTTTCTTTTTTTCCCCCTTTTTTTTTTCTTTTGCATCCGCAGCCTTCCCTATCCAAGCGTCTGAGGTTAGTGAAATATGCAGGGTTGTGTTTGGTGGCTCTGTGTTGGGTAAGGCATGGTGCCGGGCAGGAGGTACGGAGGAAAGCCCCGGAGCTCCGGGGGGAGATGGGGGTCCGGCTCTGGAGGTGGCACCACGGCGGGGGGACGCCAGCGCTGGGCGCTCCGGAGAAGCAGAGAGACAGCGTGGATTGCTCCCGCTGAGCTTGGCAAGCGTGGAGGAATTGTTTCGGGGCAAGGGCTTTTCTTTCTTCCTTAGCAAACCAGCTTTACGAGAAGATGAGTCATTTACAGCCTGGGTGGCATCACGCTCGGTGCAGGGCTGTGGAGCCCGGGGGGCTCTGTCTCCGATTTTGGGGTTTTTTGGGGGGGGTGTGTGTTTCATTTCCATGCAGTATAAATGCATCCCCTCGCCCCACCTTTCTCATCCGTTTGCTCTCGTGGCACAGCGCAGGCGGGAGCTGGAAGGAGCCGTGGCACAAAGACCCTTTGGTGGGGACTGGAGGGTCCCCAGTGTGGCAGCCTGGGCATGACTGGTTTGGGGACCAGCACAGACAGGGGTGTTTAAATAGGTGACAGCGTAAAAACATAGATGTGCTCTAACACAACGAAGTTTTGAAAAGCTAAAGCTGCAAAACACCATATTAAAATCGCACCTAATTTTTGTGAAGTTAATATCATGGGGGGTTTGTAGGAGTGCTGGCACCTTAGCCGGGGTAGACATGTCCCTCCCGGGGCAGGGGGGGATTGACGGGGCGGCAGCTCACTCCCCCTTGTCTTGCTTTGTGCGCCACGGATTCCTTGGCGTTTTTATTCCTTGGGGGGAATAAAAGTCTGACCCCGTCTGGATGGCGAAAGGTGTGTGGGTGCTGTGCCGTGAGATCTGCGGGCATCTTGTGGGTCCCCATCCTCCCTGTGGCACCCAAGTGCCTGTGCTACAGGGCGGGGGGCAACCCATGGCCCCCCAGCAGGGAGCCAAGCCCCAGCTCCTGCCCCGCTGGCTCTCCCAGTGCACAAGGCATGGCTCCAAGCCAGAGAGTGCTGAAAACTGGAGGCAAACCTCGAGTCGGAGGTGCCAGGTGGAGCCTCCCCTGCTTTTTCCCCTTCTTCCCATCGCCCCCAAATTGCTGTGCCCTGGGCGCAGCCACCCCCAGCCCATGGAGCGGCGATGCCAAGGGCAGCCACAGCCCCAGGGCCGGGCCCCCCTCCAGGAGGGAGAAGAAAACAAAACAAAACAGGCCTGGGAGTAAATATTATCTGAATATAAAGGAACGCGATGTTTCTTCGTATGGGTCTAGAATTTCTGCCTTTTAACAGCTAACCTTGACTCAGCCAATATCCACAACATGCAGCCCTGGCCAAAATATGCTGGGCCTTAAAGTACCACAACAGCTGTTTTTCTTGCTAAAATATGACATTAAATTTTTTGGACGGCTGGATGCTTCCTTGATGAAAGTGGAATAAGGGGCTATTTTTCCTCTTTCTCTCTCTCTCTCTCTCCCCCCCTTCCTCCCGTCTTTCCTCCTCCTTCCGTGCAAGGCGATAAAGCCCGAGCCTTTGCATGCAGACATCCCGAGCGGGCAACCGGCTGATGTGCCCACGGGCCCGGAGCCCCGGCTGCAACCTGAGCGAGGGGGGGCTGCTGCTTG
>VXBO01005456.1:103507-131711 GCA_013400135.1 Rhinoptilus africanus | reverse complement strand
GGATCCCTCCCACGCCCTGGCAGAATCGGCGCCAGCAGCAGTTACAGCCCTGACATCTTGTTTTGCTGATGGTTTGTAGTATGTCAAAAATATTCCGCCCTTAAGACGAGGGCACCGGTGGGGGGGCCAGGGGCAGCGGGGCTGGCAGGTTCCCTGGTGGGTTTTGCACTTTGGACCCCCCGTCCTGGCAAGAGAGGCAGTTTGGGGCTTTTCAAGGGCTCCAGCTGCAGCCAGTGGTGCGCGGCAGGAGCCCGGTGGCCACATCTGGCCCCGTGAGCTGGTGCTGGTCCCTGTCCCCAAACTGACCCGTATCTGGAGAAATCACCGGTGGCGTGAGCTGGTGCTGGCCAGGATTTGCCCCTCTTCCCCCAGCGATGGCGGGGAGGGTTTGCAGCCAGCCAGGTGCCGGGGTGGTGCAGACAACGCTGCGGTGGCTTTTGGTTTGGCAGTGTCACCTGGGTGTCACCCGGCATGACGGGTACCTTTCCAAAGAGCGTGTTTGACCACGGGTGCTTTTGTTGGAAGAGCTGCATTCCCCAAGCACTGGGATGGGGATTTGCAGTGAAGTCACTGCCTTGGGTCTTAAAACATGGGAATGGCCGCGGTGGGAGCAGGGATGCACGGAGGGATGCGCCCTGGCCTGTGCCAGCGAGGTGGCTGTACTTGGCAGCGCTGCGGCCACCCACGACAGCGTCACCCAGTGGGTGTGGGGCAGCTCGAGGCACCCTGGTGTGCCTGAAACCCACGCACGGGTGAAGTGGGCAGCATCAGGACGGAGTGTCTGCTCCCCTCATCCCTATCCCCACCTCTGTGGTTCTTGCCTGGCTCCCTGTGCGCTGCTGAGAACAAATTCCCTGCCCTCCACGCCTCCACCTCCCCTTCTTTTTCCTTTCTTTAATGATCAGTGTGATTTTTAATGGGAGACAGAAGAATTTTTAAAAGGAGGGAGGTGGGAACCAAACCAGGATGAGGGTTTCACTGTCCAGAGCCTCCCGGGCTCTTTTATTTCCACTGGGATCTGACATCTCACGGGGTGATGAACCAGGAGCAGCGGCAAGGTCCTGCGCGGTGGCATCGCGGCCATGGCATCAGGCTCGGGGGCTCCATCCCCGACTCAAGGTTACACATTGCTCCTCTTATTTATTAACAGTTTTGCTGCAGTACCTTAATTATGTCTAACACTGGATCCATCCCGCTTGCTGTGCATGTATTTATTTAGGGAGACCCGTGAGTGCTCACGGTGATGGGGATGCGGCCAGGGGGTGCGCGAGGTGCCAGTCAGGGTCCCTGGTGGTACCGGGGTGTGTGTGTGTGTGTGTGTGTAGAAGGTACGTGTTCCCCTCTCCCCGGCCAGGGAGCATGTGGTTGGAATTAGTGGCGCGGCTGCAGGGGGAGCGGGCAGCTGGGTTTCTCCGGAGCGTTTCAGTGCTTAATCTCTGAAGAATGCAGAATGTCTGTCTGGACGCCCCAGCCAAGATCAACTCCACGGCACGGGGAGGCCAATATAAACGTTCATGTTTTGTGTCACCGAGATTTCATTAGATGTTTTTTATGTAATTGCATAAGTCGAACTACCGTGATGAAAATGCCACAGCGAACAAATGAGATGAATTGTGAAACCTCTCCTTCGAGGAGATGCTGGCCTCCTCCGGACCACGGGGATCCAGCTCCAGCCTCTTCCAAGGCGCTTGTGACCTTTTTGGATAAATAAGAGGCTGTTTGCCTGTGTCTCCCCCGGCTTCACCCCTCACCCTGACGTCAGGGCGAGCTCTGGCCTCGGCCGGGCAGCAGGTCTCCCTCTGGCTGGCGGAGGGACTGGCTGACCCCGCGCTCCCGTGGGCTCCCATCCCTCCTCCGAAACCCCGGGGGAGGCGGCGGGGCGGGGGGAGAGGGAGAAAAATCTCTCCCGTTTCTTGGTCACCTGATGTCCGAACGCTCTGCGGTATCCGAGTGATATCACTGCCCTCTCGGTTTCTCGCTTTAAACCCCTGGTAGAGGCAGGGAGGGCGAGCTGCAGGTCTCGGTTGGCATTTGCAGCGATGCTGTGCTCCATCTCTATCCTCTGACCCTCTCCACTAACGTTAACAACTTTGTTAACATGTCCTTTAAAGGCCTGGAGTGTTTCCCTGATGATACACATTAATTAGGCCTTAATCAGTGCCTGCTCAGTTCAAACACAGACGTGCTCCCTGATCCCAGGCTGCTGAGCACCAGCACAGGCTGTTACCGTCCTCCCCGGGATGCAGGGGCTCAGAAAGGCAGCATCACAGCACCCACTGCCTTACCCGGCCGTTCCCCCATCCCGATTCTCCTTGGTGGCTCAGCAGCACAGACACCTCCGTGGGGCAAGATGCTGGACCCAGCAGGACGGCAGCCTGGCACAAAGCTGGGAGTTTTGGTCCCAGGGGAGGTTTTCCCGCAGATGCCCAGTGGGGATGGGGAAGGCAGCCGGCGGTGCAAGAGCCCCCTGGGTGCTGCATCCCCGCAGCGCCTTCTGCGAGACGGGCTGGAACGGTCGCCCTCGCGGCAGACACATCTGCTGGGCGGGAGGGCTTGGAATTTGGGATATTGTTTTTCTGGCGGGGAGCGGTGGGTGCCAAAAGCCTGATAAATTAATCACCTCTGACATGGGTCAGTCCAGCTTCTGGCGTGCGCGGGCTGGGCCCCCCGAGCCGCCGAGCGGAGACGGTGCTGCTGCAACGCGAAAGTTCATGATGCAGCGAGGCCGGGAGCAGCTGCCCCGGGGAGGAGCGGGTTTTGGTCGGGCTGGGAGGGGGCAGCCGCTGCCGGAGAGGAGCTTGGCCATCGCGCTCCCCTGGGATGGCCGGCTGCAGGAGATGCAGCGGCACGACTCCTGCCAAACGCATGTGCCTGGCGATGCCGCCACCCAAGAGTCCTCGTCACCTGTTTTGGAGCAGGATGCTGCACGCTGCTGGCTCTTGGGAGACGGGGATGTATTTAGGATTTGTACAGTCCCTGGCACAGCGAGGTCCTTGTTCAGGGGCTGCTGCAGTCCTAGTGCCAGGGTGCACGCAGGGCCCAGGGGAGGCTGTGTGGGACGGGGATGTGCGACGTGCAGGGGATGTGCAGGAGTGAGCGGGGGTGCAGCTGCTGCAGGCGACAGGCAGCGTATCGTAGTCCCTCACCACAGTCCCTGCAGGCAGGTTTTCGCTCCCGGGGGCTCGAGGCTGGGAGTCCCACCCTCTGCATGCAGGTGAACCCGGAGCTGGGTCCGTGAGGTGATGCTGGCACAGCCCAGTGTGTGGTCCAAGGTGGGAACCGCGCTTACCCCCTCCCATGATAAGCAGCATCATGGACCCGCCGTGGTGGGGCTTTGCTTTGTGGAGATACGAGCGACCTGGTCCCTTTGGTGGCTGCTCAAGCTCAGCCTGAGCCTGCACCTCACCAGGCTCCTCTTGCCCTTGGGGAGGGGATGGGGGCTCATGGGGCTGTGCCGGTACAGGGTGTCCATCCCTGGGGAGTGGCAGTCCTCACCCTGGAAGGGTCCCCGCTGCTCACGTTGCTCTCCGGAGAGGACACAGTGAAGGGTTTCACTCACCCACTCCTGGGAAACCAAGGGGATTTTTCTAGTTTTAATAACTTCACTTACCATCTGCCTCCTCCCCATTTTATTTACTCTCCTCTTCCGTTTGCTGCTTCCCTTCCCAGTAGCCGCCAGCATCCCTCCCCCTGCCAGCACCGGAATTTCCTTTACCTTCCCCAGTCTTTCTTGGGACCATTTCTGCTCAGGAAAGGAGCAAGAGGGATGCAAAGCTGGTAGGAAAGGGTCCCACTGGAGTCTTTGAGAGTGTTATGGGCTGCGTTTGTCCTTCTCATTCACCAGGCGCTTACAGGCGCCGCGTGGGGCAGGGCTGCGCTGCCGTGGGTGGCAGGAGCCCTTCAGGGCAGGAGGTGTTAAGACACACGGCGTGTGCTGCAGTCTGCGTTTGGGATCTCAGCAGGTCTCATCAGGATGATGCAGAAGCCTCCCTCCATCCCTCCTGTCTTCTCTGCTTGCTCTCCTCCTCTTTCCCCCCTTCTTTTTTTCTTTTTTTTTTTGTCCAGACATAATTAATGTAAACCAAATGCTTTGTGCACAGCTGCTGGCATCCCGAAACCTTTTTGTGTGTGGTCTTTCCTTTTAGCCTGGACAGAGATGGAGCAAAACTCTGAGCACTATCCCAGACCTGCTTGGGTAAAGAGCAGCATCTATTGCACAAGAGGCACCTTGAGTTCCCCTCCTGGGATGAGGTTATGCGATGGCTGGTTGAACCGGTTTAAATAAAGCCATGGAGCTGCCCAAATACTTCATCTCCCAAATCCAGCCAAACCCAAGCTCAACTTTTCTTGCTGGTTGGAGGAAATTTGCTTAACTGAAACCCCAAATGTCTGTCTCGTTTTCGTGGCTGCCTCTGTGTGTCTTGGTTCCCCGGGGCTGGATGTTAATGTACCAAAGCTGCTGTGGGAAGGATGTCCTCGTGCTGCGTCTGGCACCTTTGGACCCGCCAAGCAGCGAGATCTTGCGATTTATTTTTTTCCAGACAAAGGGACAATTTCTGATCACTGCTGTTGCTCGATATTGCCACTGGAACTTTAGGGCATGAGGTGTGAGGGAAAGAAAGTATCTGTCCCTACCTCTTAGGCTCCCAAAAACCCAGGCAGCGGCGGAGCCTCTTGCATCCCGAGTCGCTCCCGACTGCCCACAACCCCTGGATTCCCCATAGCCCCAGTGCCAGGGCTGAGGGGATCCACATCCCACGCTCCGCTGCCAGCGCTGCCCCTGCGGCCGCCCCTTTCCACTCCCTCGCAGATGGTGCTTTTCTCTTCCATTGCTCCGATCGCTCCCTTGAAACCCCAGCGTGGCATCTGGGACCATCAGCGACAAATAGAAACTTCCATGTCCCACATCCTGCTTGCTCGCTGGTAGCACTCTGGGTGTGCTGGGAGAGGTGCAAAGTACCAAGGGATGCTCCACTTTGGAAATATCCCCTTTTTTTTTTTTAATGGACACGATCCTGCCGCGGTGCGGCGAGGGCAGCTGAGCATGGCTGGCGTGCCGGCTCATCCCGGGCCCTGCGGTGAGTCAGTGGCTGAGCATTTTGCAAACGTTTAAGCTAAATGGGAAGCATCTGAGGGCCCTGCCATGGACGTGCTTTGGATTCCAGGGCGATTAGGATGCTGCAGATGCCTGGGCGAGAAGGTGGGCTGGGTGGTGTTTCTGGGAGAGACCGCTCTCACGTTTCTGCTCAAAAACTCTCCCCCTGTTGTGGCTGGGAGCTGGGGGGACCTGGAGGGGGGGTAACACCTCTCGAGTGCGTCCTCCCCATGGAGACGGGGGCACGTCTTGAGGTGGCTTCTTCTGGGGCAGCTCTGAGCGAAGAGCTGAGCAGAAAACCCATGTGTGACGGAGCGGTTACAGGCTGGAGCGATATTGGCAATTTACTTTTCCTTTCCTCAAACAGAGGCGTCAGTCTGGAGAGCACGTGCATGCATCCATGCAATATTTGAAGTGAAAAAAAAGAAATAATCTGACTTTCTGTGGGAGACTAGTTTCCGCGGAAAACTTTCAGGCAGCCCATGGTGGGGTGCCTGGAGCAGCTCGCGTATCCAGAAGGGGTGATTTCAGCTCTCAGCGCTTGGTCGGGTGATACTCACAGGAGAGGGGAAGGGTCCTGACTTGCAGGGAAATGGTCCCCCCTACCAGCCCCGCATCCTCACCCCCAGCCCCGCTCCGGGATGCTCCGGGGCCATGGGGCTGGTGAGCACCAGAAAAGGAATTGTCTGCACCGAGTGCCCCGCAGCTCCCCGGCGATGACAATTTTAAATGAGTGAGAGGTTGAAAAATAGTGAGTGAGATTTTTTAAAAGGTCACCTTGGCCAAGGAGGCAAAAATTCTTCCTTGCGCGAGTGAGATGCTTTAGGAACTGCCTTAAAATTAATCCAAAACATAAGCCCAGCTCCAAATGAGTGGGACTTGGCAAGACGGCTGGACACATTATCTTTAAATATAGGCAGGCATCCCGGAGGGTTTCTGGTGGTTTTCCTGGTCACTTCTTATTCCTCCCTCTCCCCCTTCGCTCCCCCCTCCTTGCATAATTCTCTCTATTTTAGTGCCTCTTTCCACATTTTGGGTAGTCGTTTGTTTATTGGTATGAAGTCTCCCTGAACCAGGCAGGGTTGCAACACTGCAAAAGCTTTTGTACCGGGATGTTTTCCTGGCACCGACCCTTTTCCTTGGGAGGGCATTGCCCGGACGGCCCCCGGCCTCTGCCCCGAGGACGCTGTGGCTCTCAAGGGATGGCAAAGGTTTTCCAAAGGTGGAAATGCCTGTGGCTTTTGGGTTGCGGCTCTGATGGACCCCAATCTGTGCAAAATTGGGGTGAGACCTTGTGTGCTTCTGACCCTCCGTGCAGCGACCTGAGAGGGTCCTCATGGGGCAGGGCAGCCCCAAAGCTCCTGTGCTGGGGGCAGTGGTCCCTGGGGTTGTGGGGACAGGCTCTGCGGGTCTTTCCTGAGCTATTCAGCTCCCTTTATCCTCTTCCCACCCTGAATGGCAGGCTGGGAGTGTACAGAAAGCAAAGGGGTTTAGGCTGGGAAGGAGAAGCAAGACCCTTATGACCGAAGCAGGGAGGCTCCGGACCTGCTCGGGCTTTGGGGAGGGCTGTTGGACATGTCTGGACGTACAAAGACACATCTGTCTTTAATCCTTCCCTCTGTAACCGAGACCAGGTCCGGGCAGAGCCACGGCAAAGCCTCGCCGCCTGCTGCAGGTATGTGCGCGACGGCGTTTGGAGAGCCTTGGCAACGCGGCAGTGCTAGACCGCTTTTAGAGCCACATGTTCTCGCAAATGCAGCTTCCTATTGACTTGTTAAACATTTGCTATTTATCAGATTTTGCTTTTAAACTGTCTGTAACAGTCTGGGAGAACTTGTGTCAAAATCCCTTCCAGATGTGAAGGTGCTACCCGATACTTCGGTTATAACCTGGGCCCTTGCTCCTGCTCCATTCAGATTAGCTCAACTACTGTGAAAACGAAAATGCAAATAAAGACATAGAAAGAGAGGAGAGACGCATATAAAACTTCCCCCAAACCCTTCCCTTTTACAGGCAAAACGGATCCTGCCTTTATAAGGAGATTGTGAGTTTTATCAGCGAACATTTGCTTTGCTGGAAAACCACAGGTAAGCAGGGGAGAACAGCCACCCATCCCTGTCTGTCCGCGTGGGGGTTTTTTAAAGCCTTATTGACTTTTTTCCCCCCCCATTGAAATAATGTTACTTAGGGTCTGGGGCTTCCAGACAGATCAGCTCGTTTTATGAGCATCAGATGATGTGTGCAGTTGGAAACCTGAGCGGTTCCCTTGCATTCGGAGCACATGGATCAGATAACGACGGTTCGTTAAACGCTCCTTGAAAGGCGGTTGTTAAGGTTGGGAACTTTTCTTAGCAGCACCCGCTCTGCGGACACGCTGCCCCGTCTTGTCTCCAGAAAAAGCTCTGGGGCCACAAGATATTCCCAGATTAAAACAACTTCTCTCACTCCATGGTATCTGTCAGATCATATACGGCCCGAGCCAGCTCCCATCGTAGCGAGGGAGGGTTTTTCCACTGACTTTAAGAGGCGCTGGACCAGGGCCATCCTCTGTGTAATGCGGATCCGGGAGTGTGCGTGATGCACTGCATGATGACAGAATTTCTGGGAGATTGGCCTAAACCAAAAACCTTGGACCGCCGCTCCCTGGGACCGCTCCGCCGGAGGAGCGGGGAGGCTGGAGACACCCAACCTGGACCCGGAGCGAGTTTTTGCAGCTGCGAAACCATCCCCGCAAGAGCCGAGCGAGCCCGGCTGCTTCGCGTCTCCCCTTTCCCGGCTCGGGGACTCGGCGCTCGGGTTTGGTCGCTTGGGTCGAGTCCACCATCCGCGTCCGTCTCCGGCGCTGCCGGGGGGGAGCGGACACCTGCGAGTGTGCGAGGGGCTCCCTGGCCGATCCCCAGGGACCCGAGTGGCTCAGCCCAGCTGTGGTGCTGCAGCCGAGCTCCCCCCTGCCCCCAAAATACCCCGTCGCTGCCAGAGGCCGCCGAGCCGTGCTGGGATGGGGCTGCCCTGCCCGCACCAACCGGGATGGAATGTTTGGTTGGAAATCTTGCTGAGAGGAAAGAGGAGGAGAAGAAAAATCTCCCAGGATGTTTGTATGGTGTTGTTTTAGGCAAAATCCCGATGTGTTGATGTTTTTTTTTCTCTTGGTGCTGGGTTGGGTGGCTCTGCACCCCCGCAGCGGGTACCACTGTACTGCCCCCCCCCTCCCCGGCTGCGTCTGCTCCAACTCCATCCTGCGCCGCTGTAGAAAGGAGTTGTTTCTGCAGAGCAGCACCAGCCATGGCAAATCCCACCCTGCTCTTCTAGGGTGGCCCCCGAATCCTCTGAAGCGCAGGAGATTTTCTTTGTGCACCCAAAAAAAGATCTGTGTTGGGGCTGGGGTAGCTGGAGCGAAGCTGAGAGATACCCAGTGGTCCCAGATAGGTGCTTCAGCTGCTCCATCTCCCCTTTTCTCCAGGCTGATGGATGGGGCTGGTTCCTCATAGTGCATCTGTACCATGTCCCGGGGCTCCACAATGTCTGTGTAGGACATTGGCAGTGAGTCCCCTTCGCCCCTGCAGCCCTGCTGTATCCCTGTTACAGGACAGACATCTCCTGCACATCACAACCGCAGGATGATGGAGGAGCCCAGGGTAATACCTCTCCCTTGGGCTCCACACAGAGCTCCTGCCTCTACCTGCACAAAAAAAAATCACCAGTTTTGAATTTCCAGGGAAATCAGGTTTCTTTAGTGTTCCCTTAGGGGAGGCGGGACTACTCTGGTAGTCCTGGTGGATGCATCTCCTTGGATTGTCCATCTGCCTTAGCTACACCTGCCTTAGGCTGAAGCAACCACACTTTCTGAAGCAGGGTAGCATCGCCACGGCATAAAGGGCATCAAAATGGGTAGAAGAAAAGCCATGGTCTGTGCGTTAAGCTGGCAGGGCTGGCCAGGCTGTCTGCGACTTGAGCGTGCGCGGAGGAACGGCGGTGTGAGGGTGAGGAGGGAAGAGCAGCGGGTGGAAAATAACCCGGAGCGGTGTTTCAAAATCACATGGTGATAAGGCATTTTCTGGAGTGCCCCATACAGCTGGCAGCAGAAACCAGGCTTTTTATGTTTTGGTCTGGCTAGTTTTTCACTTTCTGCAGCCAAAGGGATCTGGATAAAGTTTGCCTGGAAGATTAGCTGGCACCGAGCCTGACTAGACATCTCTGGAAGCTTCCCCTGGAGCAGGAGTAGGTCCTAATTTCCCTCTCATCCCGGCCCCACCATAGGCAAGGATTGGGGAACGCGTGTCCCCTGGAGGGGACGGTTCCACCCTGTCATTTCCCGCTGGCCCCTGCGCCTGCTGCGAGATCCCAGTGGGGCCAACCCTCTCCCACTCGGCACACTGGGTCCCCGCTCCTCCGGCCGTGGGGCTGCTGGGGAGCACACAGAGGGGAGCCAGGCCACGGGGGACCCCTGCCACCGCAGTCCCTGTGTGCGGCGGAGGCGATGCCCCCAGCCCGAGGGGTGGGAGCACGAAGCCTCGGCACCGGCATCCAGCTCTTGTGGCTTTGCATCAGCCCTGCCCTGGGGACGCGCATCCTTCATGTGGTCTGTCCCGACGCCGAAACCCAGCGGGGAAATGGGGTGTGTGGGAGCCCCCCCCAGCGCAGGGCTGGCCTCCCCCAGTGCCAGCGCCGCGTCCAGCACTGGCTGCAGGGTCCAACCACATCTGAGCGGCTGGCTCTGGGGCAGAGCCGGCAAGGGATGGAGGCACGGGAAGAGAGGCCGTGCGATGCCGTTCCCCCGGGTCCAGCGGGCACCCCACGCTGTCACTGCGGCCCAGACACAAAGCAAATGGGCTTTTTTGCTTGGGGAGACGTGGTGGAGCAGGGGGGAGGCTGCCAGGCTCCTGCCCGCCCTTGTCGCCGCTCTCTGCCGCTGCGCTGGTAGCAGATGCCGATGCCTCCAGAGCAGAAAGCCCCATCCCTCCCCTCTCATTCCTTTTTCCCTTTTTTCTTTCTTTTTTTTTCTTCCCCCCTCGCCCTGGGATGATCTTAAAAAAAGCCCGGGCGGTTTGGGCTTCACAAAACCCAAATGCCTTTTGCAGCATCAAGCCCGGATCCCATAAGTAATATCCCAGCGTTCGAGAATAAGACAGTATATGAAGTAGACGGGGAGCTATAAAGACGCTTTAAAAGGGGCAATAAAAGTTTTGGGTTTCATATCGTCTTACCAAAGAAGAGAATAACAGAGAAGCAGGAAATTTCAGTAGCAGACATGACAAAGGTCACAGCACTCAGACTGCACCTTAGACGAAAACACCTACTCTTATGAAAACAGCAAGAATTTTTGGCAGGGGCTCAAGAGCTCTTACAGGCAAAGCTCTCGGCAGCGCTAAAAGGTTACAAGAGACTGTTTTGTCTACGTTGCTGTAAATGTTTATAATATTTCCCTGCATTTGTATTGCAGGGGATATCCTGCCCCTGCCATAGCGAATTCAGCCCCGACCACCTTCCTCCCGGGTGCCGGGGTGCCCGGTGCTGCCGCGGCGGGTGCTGCTGCCGGGCAGGGATCCCGCAGAAGCTCAGCCCCGAGGACGGGTTTTGGTCCCACAGTGGGTGCAAAGGGCTGGATGGTTTGCATGGAGCAGTGCCCTGGAGCATCGGCGGGGAGAGGGGAAAAAGCAAACCTTGCCTGGGATTTTAGTGTATGCAATACACTGTTTTGGGGGTTTTTTTAAATTTTTTTTTTGGTTTTGGTGTAACACTTGAATACATGGCAGGTGGGAGCAGGAGCTTTCATTTACTCAGCTGGGCCTTAGCGAACGTGCCCTCCTTGTTTGCATGGGGTTTGCCAACCCGTTTTCCCTCCCGCTCAGCCGCAGTAAAGCACCGCGGTTACCCGGTGCCTCTCCCCGCAGCGCTTTACCCGCACGAGGCTCTCCCCCTGCCCACCAGCCACCGGGGTTTGCTGCAGGGTCAGGCATGTTGGAGGGACCAAATAGTCACAAAATGAGTTGTGGGGGGGGTCAGGGTGCTCCTGATGAGCCGCTGCAGCAAGTGGCGGAGGGTGTGCGGAGGGATGGAGGCTGCTGACGGTGCTGGTCAGGCTGCAGGGGGCGGTGGGGTCAGCATTGAGATTTGCACATGGGGTAATGCACACCGTGGGGTAATGCACGCCGAGGAGACTCACAGAGCATGGGCCTGGCCGTGGGACACCCATGTGTGTGACCCTTCGGGAAGCAGATGCGCACACTCAGAGCTGGCTCTTGCATATAAAGCCAAGGTGCTTCTTGCATTCAGCTCTGAATTAAGCATTGAAGCACTTAGGACGGCTTTTTGGGGATGCCCTGAGCAGTCCTCGTGTGGCAAAGTACCCCAGTACTGTGCAAGCAATGGGGAAAGTGTTGCACGCCATCCCTCAGAGCATCTTGCAAAATGTCCCGGGGGCTGGATGCTGAACAAATCCCGGTGTGCTGTGTTGGTTTAGGTTCTGGGAACCCTTTGAAAACCCTTTGCTAGCGCTGCCTCCGCGTGCAGCTGCGGCGGCTGTGCCACCCCTTGCCAGTGACTCTTGGATGCTCGGGGGTTCATAATTCATTTATATTTTTGTTGGAAGCTCATTCAGTTTTGATTGTTGCCCCGTTGCAGGAAGTTGCTCTGATGAATGACCGGGGTGGATTTCTCTTCCAGAGGAACCCGGGCTTAATGTGGGCTTTCTGTGGACATCACTGTATATCAATACTGCTCTAATTGTCCATGACATATAGTCTTGGCGTTTTTCCCAGACAGTCTAAATAAATCATACACTTCTGCTATAGTAAATAGTCTGTTAGAGGAGATGTTATAGGCTTACAGCCCTCCCTCCTCCCTCCAGGAGCTTCTTTTCTCTGCCTTTAATTTTCCATGTACTTTCCATACTACGGAGGCTCTCCGCAAGCGCACCTGCTGCCTGTGTCGCCCCGGCCGGTCTGCAGGGACAAAGTGCCCAGTGTCGAAGGTCCCTCCAGGCAGGGGATGGCTGTGGGCAGGGGAAGGGCAGGTCATGCCCAGAGCTCCACTTTGGGGCTGGCATCGGCCCCTGACCGAGCGGGACCTGAGCTGGAAAGTTTCTTGCACGGCGTAGGAAACACTGGCATTGCACACGTGCAAAGTCTTTGTTAGTATATATTATTTACATCGAGAGAACGCATAAATAAAACAGTGGATATCTCACCAAAAAATAACAGGTTCTGTTAATTGGGCATGACGAATGAAGCCCCGTGTGCTTATGCTGGGAGAATCTGCATGGGTGGGGACAACTCAGTCCTCCAGGGCCAGTGCAGGGGACAGCCCGGGTGGTGACCTGGCTGGAAAGCACGAGGGTCTCCTGAGGGCTGCAGCCCAGAGAAGCGCTTCTCCAGGGAGAAATGCAGACAAGGAGCAAACCGCAAGCGCAACCTCTGCTAGGGCTGGTGGTGGAAAGGGAAGAAAAGCCCCAGGGCGTGCACAGAGCTGGTGGGAAAAGATGCCGGTATCCCAAAGGAAAACGCAACGGGCAGGCCTTTTGCTTTTGGTTGCACCCTTCCATCACCCTAGGAGTGGAAAAACAAGTGTCCCCCTCTCCCGGGCGGCTCAGACGCAGCAGCAGAGTGTGGAGCAATCCAGCCTGGCGGGCGTCCCGGTGCTCCCGGCCTTCTTGTTCTCCTTGGGCAGCAGCAGCACGAAGGCCATGGCCAGGGCGCAGTGGTAGAAGCTGTGCACGTAGGTGTAATCCCACTCCTGCAAGCGGGGAGAGCGTTAGTGAGACCTGCCGGGGCCGCCGGGGCAGCGGTGCCCGGGGGGGGGATGTCTGCCATAGGTGCAAAACATTAGGTTTCTGCAAGTAGCCAAAAGGAAAGGAATAATAAAAAAAAATAATTCCTGAGCCTTCTGCCTCTTTTTGCTGTCAAAGAAGAAAGGATTTCCAGCCTTAAAAAAAGAAAAAAAAAAAAGGCAAAGTGGATTTAACACGTTCCAATTTGCACATTTCCCAATTCTTGAATGAAGTGTTTCATTACCCCGCAAAGGACGCGGCGGCGAGGCCGGGGCGCGGGGGGAGGCGGTTTCTGCTAAGTGACATTTTTATGTTCTGCTAGAATTTGCAATTACTAAATGCTTTGAAAAATAATCCTTGGGGATGACTGTGAGGTTGTATCTAGCAGCTCCCAATGCACAGAGCAGCCGTAACGGCGGGGCTGAGCGCAGGCGGGACCGGCACCGCTGCCGGGGGCGGTCGCTGGCCCCGGGCAGGACAGACGGACACTTTTGCGCAGGACGGGCGGACTGGCCAAAGCAGAGAGAGCGAAAGGTTATAAACACGGGATCGAGTGCCCCTGGGAGCCAACGGAGAGTCTTTTCTTTGGCGTGAACCAGCTTTGGATGCAGCCATGCCTGGGTCACATCCAGTCCCTGCCGTGGCTCTGCGAGGTGTCCTTAAGTCACCCATGCCCGGTTTCCAAAAAACCCCACTCGCGTTTCACAAAGCCATTTTGAGGACCACGTAGGGCTGACGAAAGCGTGGCCTCTGTTCTTGTGACTCACTTAATGGGGGAGAAAGAGGGCCAGCGTCACTCGCAGTTAACGGGCCAGGGGCTGGGATGGGGACAAGCCCTTTTCCCTGCCACCAGACCCCGTCACGCCAAGCCCGGAGACCCACACCTGAGCTGGATCCTGTCCAAGGCTGGATGCAGCCCAGCGGTGCGAAGGGGGAGGTCTCCTGCCTTGGTAACGTCCTTTACACCTTGTAAAGTCAGAGCGATTGCGTGCGCAAAGGGGTACCTCAAAGAAGAACCTCAGCATCAGTGCTAACGCCCCGAAACAGAAGCCAGGCCCGATCTGCTGGGTGTAGACGCTCTTGTCTGGATAGAGCCCTTTCTTCTCTTTCATCTTTTGTAGCTGGAAGGAAAAGAGAGAGCACCCTGAGTGTATTCACCTGGATTTAGCCGGTTGCTCCGCATTCAAAAGATCCCATAAATGCTGAAATAAAAGCACGCAAAGCCCCCAGACCAGCTCCCCCAGGCCGTGGGGTCTGCCCGTGCGTGGGAAGCACCTCTGCCTGCCGCCTGCAAGGGCTCCTCCTGCTCCGTTCCTCACCGTCGGGCTGTTTTCTTAATATTCAGCCCCAAACCCCACTCAGGGTGCATGTGCCCTCGCTACCTCAGTCTCCGGGAGAGCAGATCCTGGCACAGCATCCATGGGCTGGGGGATGCAGGGTGGTCCCCTGCCTCGGTCCCCTCCTTGCCCATCCCTTCCCTGTCTTGGCCACTTGCTTTTAGCCGCCGGCCAGGTGGCAGATGGGGCTAAGTGACAGTCTGTAGCCGGGATTTGCATCACTACATTTCCATGATGCTCATCAGTATCTTCCTGCAATTTTTGCCCCATTACTTCCTTTTTCCCTTTTATTGCCATGCCCACTCCTGCCCAAGGCTCTGCCTCCCATGGTCCTACCCAGGTCACAGCATCTGCTGTGCGTGGGACACTCGTTGTGGCATGGTGACCAACTGTCCCAGGAGCTGCCAGCCAGATCCAAGCAGACTACAGGCAGATTCCTTCCCACTTTATCACCGCATTTTATCCCCATCTTCCACCAGCTCACGGGCAGTTTAGCAGACCCCTCTGCCTCTGAGTAGCTGTAAAAACTCCATAAATACGTTCCTCCTGATTAGAAACGCAGGGATAGATGTGGTAGATTGCTCAGACCGATTGAATCTGGCGTTTATCACAAAGGCTGCTTGCTGTCTGCCTGCTTTCTGCTCGGGCTGAAGGAGAAGTGATGGCCTGTGCTGCGAGAGCTGGACCTCGAGGAGGAAACGGCTGGTGGAGGTGGGAGCCCTCCGTGCAGGGCTCAGCCCCTTCCCCTTCCCCAGCACGTGCAGGGCTCCCCTTCCCCTCCGTGCAGGGCTCAGCCCCTTCCCCACCACGAGCATCCTGCGAAGCCCTGACGCGGTGCCCTTCCCTACGTACCCATTTCACGGTTATCACCAGGACGGCCGTCCCGATGGGTCCCGAGTAGACGCCGTAGCCCCAGCGGTCGTGGTAGATCCTCACAGCGATGGTGAGGACGCCGAACATGACGAAGGTTGATCTCTTCGGCTCGTCAAACTCCGCCAGGGCTGCATGGCACCGAGCACAGGGAGTGTCAGCTCATCCCTCCCCTTCCTCGCCTGCTCCCCTAAAGCCTTTCTGGGGTCTCTCTGAATGCCCTGGGGACCCTCAGCATTGCATCCAGGTCCTGTTTGCCCTTCTCATGGCTCACAGCTGGGGAAACTGAGGCACACAGGAGCAAAGAGTCACGAGGAATCGGAGTGGCGGATCCAGGAGCTGATTTTAGAGGTCTTACTCTCAATGTTGTGTGTGGAAGTTAAAGGAGATGTCCCACCTATATTCCCCTCTCTGCCTCGACCAAGAAGTCATAGACGATTGCAAAGATATTTGCACCCACCACTGGCTCTTGGGTTCGTCCTACCTCTCCAGCCCTCCCAAATATTCCAGCTCATCCTGATGCTGCCTCCATCACCCTGCTCCGGTGGGACCATGCTCACCAGTGCAATGGAGACCGGGCTGCCCGACCCAGCCGGCACCTGCCTGAGGTTTGCAAGCTGGAAGTCGCCAGGGCGAGTAAATTATTAGAGGCTTTTGTTTAGCACAGAATGGGGTAATAACTGATAAAAGTTATGGATCCCAGTGGGCTCCATGCTTTTCCAGCTCGCACAGCTGTGTTATGGCTGTCCTGGATTTGCATTCCGGGAAGCGTGCCCGAGGGTCTGCGTCCGCACATGTGCGCTCGGGCTTTACAAGACACAGTGAGAGGCTTCCCTGGGCTTCAGTCACCACACCTTCCATGTCCTTGGATCGTGGTTTTATAGGGAGTTTGGCTAAGGGATAATGTCCGTATTTTAATCTCTGTTGTTTCCCTGTGGGTCAATATTTTAAACATCGTAGTCCAGGATTTGTATTTTTTCGCAAGGTTTTTGAATGCAGTAATGAAGCAATCAAGTTGAATTTTGCTGCAAGGAGCCAAAGTGTCTGGATCAGCTCTGTCCTACTCTGACACTGCCGTTATCTACCGAAAATGCCCTTTGGAGGTGATTTGCCTCATCGCCTTTTCTAGCCGAGCAGAGAGCGCACCGAAGTGCCGTGGGCAGTGTGAGAGCCCACCCTGGGACTCGCACCTTGGGGGAGCACAGCCATTTCTAAGGTTAATATTTCCCCCACTCATTTTTTTCCCAGAATGTAAGATTTATCCTGTCGCATGCCCTGGAAGGGGATGCTGCTGTCTGCGCTCCTTGGCAGTGAATGCAGGAGGGACAGTCCTGTGCCTGGGGCAGCATCCCCTCCTTTAGTTCTGTCATATATTTTTTCATCTCTATTGTGCCTTGTTTCAGTGGCAAGTGAGGAACAAACTGAGAAGAAAAGCGAGTGAAGGGATGTGGGAAAAGGAAAACTGAGTAATGGGGTCAAGATTTTTAATAAAAAGGAAGTGAAATATATTTCTGCTTTTTCTAAGCACATATAGTATTTCCCGTCAGCCCAGACTAGGCTTTTGATAAACCAGGAAGATATATTTGTTTTGACTGAAGCACTTTGATTTGCATGCTACCAAGGGAAGTGGCAGATTCTGCATTTCTTAATGCCCCTGAGTCCGGACAGAACAAGCTGATGGGCTCAGTGTGGGGAAAATGAGAAGGAATAGGAGATCCCCTGATATATGAGGTTCATGACTATGTTATCTCATAGCACTGTCCTGCCTTGAACTAAAGCACAAGGCTGCATGTGTTACTTGTCAATTTGAAATAAATAGTTCTGCTGTTGTAAGGACATGCATAAGTGCTGGTGAAGGCAGAGGAACACCCGACTGACACAAACACCCGGCGCCAGAGCTCTGTTTATCTCCAAGAGCAAAACCCCAGCCACCACTCAGGATAGTTTTCATGTGTGTCCGGACCCCACGGGCTGCAATGGCTTTCCAAGGCATGAAGGAGATAAAAAGGGATTAAACCATAGCACGGGCTGAATTCATAAAGGACTTTCTCAGAGCTAAGTCTTGCAGACGGGAGCACAAAGCCAACAGCATTTTTGGGGACTGTACCCACTAAACAGTCCCACCAGCGATGCTGACAGGTCCTGCCCGACCTGCGAGCGCTGGTGCCCGGCAGGAACCCCGGGAGAGCGGTGCTTACCCATGAGGGACACCCAGATGGACAGAGCAGTTCCGTAGATGCTGAAGTACTCCAAGATATCATAGCGCATGAAGCACAGCACTGATAAGCCGGGGCCATCACATGCATGGTAAAACTATTTAAAAAAAAAAAAAAGAGAGAGAGAAAATTACATTAGAAAACTAGTTCCTTACACGCAAGACCAGGGCTTTGAGCAACCTGGTCTAGTGGGAGGTGTCCCTGCCCAGGGCAGGGGGTTGGAACTGGATGATCTTTCGGGTCCCTTCCAACCCAAACCATTCTAGGATTCTGTGATCCTAAGGTAAAGGCTCTGATCAACTGGTTTGAAACAGCCTTTGCGTGGCTGTTGAGAGGATGGCCAGCCAGAACAGAACAGCCTCAAATACGCCAGGGTCACTGATAGGCGGTGATGAATACATTTGAGAGATAATGTCACCGTTCCCAATTGCAAATTGCCTGAGAATCAGCATTCTTCTCTCTTAGTACAAATTATTTGTGGACGAGCTGTAGTTTGCCTCTTGGTCTGTGCCAGAATTTGCAATCTGATGACCAGGCTGCTTCGAGCCGAGCTGCAGGCGGGGACGTCCTCTCCAGCAGAAGGAGAACTCTGGGGTTACGGGTCTAATTGCGAAAGATTCTTGTAAAACAATTCAAAATGAGCGTCCTGATGAAATGTGTCTGGATGCCAGGTCACTGTCCAGGCTAAATAGGGTTTATATGGCCAGACTGAATACTGGGGAATTCACTCATTAGTGCATTCCCTTAAAAGCCGCTGCTTTCTGCCTATTAGCCCATTGATTAGGTTATTTGCAAAAAAAAAACCAACCCCAACCCATTGTCATGCAACACAAATGCAGACCAAGCCAAGAGAAATTTTCCAGTGCAATCAGAGGAATGCTCCCAGTGTTTGCCTGGCGCTCGCCTTTTCCTCCGAGCACTCAGCCCGGCGAGTTCTCCAGTGGTAGCACCCGCATCCTTCCCCGGTTCTGAAGAAGTCCCTTCGCGGCTTGGCAGGACGCCCTTGGAACAATCCTGGCTGTCACGGCCCAGCGGGGATGCTGATATTATTTATAATGGGAATTGCTGCAAGTCCTTTGGCTCGCTGCGGTTTCTCGAAAAGATTGCACCACGGCCGTAATTCTTTTCTCTTCTTGAGATTGGGTTCGGGGAGTCCGGGGCCGGGGCTGGGGGGGAGGGAAGAAAGGGTGGAAGACAAAGAGCGTGTTTCTGGCTTGGCCTCGCAGCACTTGTCTGCGATGGACATATGCTTTCACTGCTCTGATGAGGTCTCCTGGGGGAGGAGGAGTGGGATGCTACAAGAAAGGCAACAGCAGCAGCTGCTGCCCGTCCGACCCCCCCGGCCATGCTGGCAGCTGCCTTCCTTTCCCCTCCCCATCCATAGATATTTTGCCTCTTCAACCTCTTCGGCAAGGACCTGTTCCACCTTCCGTCAAAACACGGGCCAATTTTCCTATTGGCTTCTCGGGGCAGTGGAGCAGACACAAAACTGGTGCAAAATGAAACTCTAGATGTCTGGCTTCCCTGGGGAGCTGGGGTTGGGGGGGGGCGGCTCGGCTGGGACGTTTTTATTAACTGGTTTTATGGAACTGGCAGAATTCCCCCTCCTGCATTGTGCTTTAATTGGAGGTTTAAATGGTGGATCCTTAGGAATAAGAGCCTGCCCTGGTTCAGAGCCCTCCTTTACCCTCGCTGCTGCCATGAAAGACCTTTTCGCACCGGGAAGGTCCTTTATCCTGCCTCAGTTTCTCTGTCTCCATACAAGGGACACGACAACCCTCATGAGATGCCTTGAGATGGGTGGGGAGAAGAGGTAAATGCAATATTGGTTGGGTTGCTGGGCTATTTCCTCCACGTTCTTTAGCAGAGCATTGCCGTGGTGTTAAATAGGAGACTTTTTCCAGTGCAGATGCTGCTTTGGGTGCTCAGCCTGTGTGTGTACAGAGGCACTCAGCAGCCATATGAAGTACAGAGCAACTTACTGCTGGGAGCAGGAATATGAATTATTTTGTATAGGTACGGACAACCGACTTTCTCCACTCGTTATTCCCACATGAGGGAAGGCAGGGTGATTCTGAGCCTGGCGAAACACGTGTTTTCAAACTACTCTGCCAGGGTGGAGGGTTAATCGTTATTTTTCTTGATAACTCAGCAGCATCTTTCAATCTTTCCTTTCCCAGTGCAGAAACTCCTCTGACTCCAGCCTTGCTCCCATCACCAGTTAGCAATTGCAAAATCAATAATTTGACTACGTGCTTTTGGCTAAAATGACAGAAGCATAGCAAGAGGCTCTGGATGCAATTTAAACCCCAAATACAGCATGGCCACTTACCAGCTGTAAAACAAAGAGAAAAACCAGCTCCAAAACACTGCAAATCAATCAAGTGGCTTTGCACCCAGACCCTCTCCCTAACCTCCCAACCATAAACCACCATTAAATCTATGTAAGGCCACCCTTTTGGACATCCTAAACTGAAGAATCAGCTACTCAGCACTGCAACATAGCGGGAATTAACCGAAAATGGATGTTCCGGGGGTCGCACTCACTGCTGTTGGGTGAGATCCATCTGCCCTTCCCAGTGGAGACCCGACACAGGGGACATTCGGGGGGAATGAAGCATGCAGGGGGGTTTTGGGGACATCTTACCGCCACGAAGAACATGGTGAAAAAGTAGACCATGGCTTCCATATGGAAGCGCCGCTTGGCCGCGATGCTGATGGTGGGGAGGAAGACCAAGGTGCTGATGGTGGGCAGAAGGAGCTTGGCCACCAGTGAACCCATGGGTGCCTCAGGGGCTGGCGGCTCCCGGGGATGGGGTCTCTGTGAGCTGGACGGGGACGGTGCAGAAAACAGCCGTGGCAAGTGTGCTTTAAAATTTAAATGCCCTACGTGGGCAGGGAACAGCTGCCGCCGCCGCAGCCACCCCCTTCGCTCCTGTCTCTCCCCAACAGCGAAATTCTTGATGCAGCCTGCAGCTCCCGGCAGCAGATGCTCTGTGCCCCTGATATCGCGCCGGGTGTTTCCAAAGGAACAAAGGGGAATGTCGTCCTTGCGCGCCTTGTGCTGGGTGTTGGACCTGGGTGCGCGGAGGGTGAGGACTGCGGGTTCGCTTGCTCCCCATGGGGACACCCCACCTCTGCACCCCTCTGCCCCCATGGGTCAGTGCAGCTGGAGCATCCCAGCAGGGAACAACCTTCCGCTGCTCCGTGCTGGCACAGAGTAGGAAAGAACCTGTACATCGCAGGTATCAGGGGGTTTTAAAATAGCGGGACGTATCCTGCTACCTTTGCTGTACATGAGAAATACACACCAAGCTCCAAATCTGCCTTTTATTTCCCCCGCCAGGGCAGACCTGGAGCGGGCGGCCCTGCTGCAGGGGAGCCCAGGCACCGGGGCGCGGGGGTGAGGCGGTGTCCGACTCCTGCCACGCGTGCCTGCACTCACGCCGACTTCAGTTTCTCAACCGTGCCCCAGGCTTTGCTGCGTGGACATGGCCAGGAGATCTGTCTGAGATTCAGGAGCTGAGCATCACTGGGGAGGGGGAGTTTGAGCAGATCACTGTGCGGCACAGAAAAGCTGGAGGAAAGGAGATCAAATCCAAGCAGCGCTCGGGCTGCTAATCTACTCAGTGGCTTCTCTCTTTTATTATGACTTTTTATTATATCGCTGCTGCTCCCCTCCTGAGTTAATATCTTTTCCTTGGAGCCTCACAGGGATTCTCGGCATCTTTTCAGTACAGCTGTTCCCGGGACGCAGGGAAGCAGGAATGTTACGCTTGAGCAACCGCCTTTGCGGCTGCTGGTTCGGGGAGGAGGCGACAGGAGCCACCGGCTATTTCTGAGCCCGATTGGATGGACTCGGCTGTCCTCCAGGATGGGGAGGGGGTGTCCGGTGGAAAGGCAGGCATGTACGGAATCAAAAATGCTCCTTAAACCACTCCGGCCAAGTTGGAAAGGGCTCCGGGAATGGGAGCGCAGGGGTGCTGTGTGTGCGGTGAGAATGGCACGACAGCATTAAAGCGCTGACCCGAGAGGGCTGTGCTGCGAGCCTTTCCTGGGCACAGCTGAGACGAGCTGCTCAGGGCTCCCGTTTTTAGCTGATACTGCAGGAGCCATCCACGTTCCTTGGCCGGCTGCAGGCAGCGTCGCTCCGTGGGATGCTGCCCGCAACACATCTCCAGCCGCCCTCCTGCCTGGGCAAGCCATAAACTAAACACAAACCCCTGCAAAACTGAATCTCTACCAATAAATTGTGAAAAACTCTGGTGTCCCTATTAGCCATGAAAATTAATCCCTCCAAGCTAGCACATAAATGCCCTGCTTCTCCCCACGCCTCCAGCCCTGAGCGGGAAGCAGAGCCGAGTGCCAGCATGCCCTGAAGTATCCTGTTCCTTTTCTGTGCTGTATCCTCAGAGGTATCCGTTATTCCATGTTATTCTTGCAGACTTGCTTGGACCGAGGAAGGTGCTCGAGGAGGGTGCGTGCTGCATGGCGGGGCTTCTCTCCGGGAGGCTTTCCAGTGGGGTTGGTGTCATCTGGTGGCACAAACCGCTCCGGATTCCTGGCTAAGCCATCCGCAGCCACCCTGCTTTTGTCGGTGTCAGAGAGGTGAAGACGCAGCTCAAAATGAGTTGGCGAGGACAAACTCCCACCTCTGGGTGCAAAGCAGCCCCCCTCGCCCTCCTGGGACCATTTGCAAGGAGGCGGCGGTTGTGCCACAAGCCACTGTTGGCAAGGAGGCGCCAGGGTGGTGCTTGTGCCAAATGGCGTCAGTTGGAAAGCACGATCGAGCTGTTGTTAACTGCACCCCCCTCGCCCCCATCCCTTCCCCAAAACCTAGCTGGACCCCACTGGAAAGGAAACCCCATTGGGCTGCTGGACGCAGCAAGTGCCAGCCATGGCAAGCGCTGCCCCGAGCAGGGAAGCCTTGGAGCTCTCAGGAGCGAGAAAACATTCCTCAGGTTGTGGGGTTGGGGTTGGTTGTTGTGGGTTTTGATTTTTTTTTCCTCTCCCAGCTGCACACCCCGGGCTGGCGTTTGGTTTGCTGCCAGCGCTGTAGGCATAGAGGGAAAAAAAGAAAACCAACCCCACACCGGTTTGCACACGTGTTCCAGCTATTATTGAAAAAAAGAGAGCCCAAAGCAAGCTGCGAGGCGAGGGGCAGGCAGGTGGCGAGCTCCTGTCGGGAGCTGCTGCTTAAAAGGTCTTTGTTCAGGCTGCAAACAAACCGCAGCGTCAGACGTGGGCTTTGCAAACCTCCCCGGGAAGGAACCCAAAAAACAAAGGGCCAGGGCTTTGTTCCTTCTCTCCTAAACAGGTAGGAAATGTAGAAAGAGCAAATTTTAGCTCCTGCAGTTAAGTACTTCTGGCAAGCGGATTTGAAATCCACATTCCACAGGGCTAATTTTGTGTGGACCGGAGCGCACGCAGGAACGGTGATATATATGGCTGAAAACTGGTTCCCAGATGCCAAAACCAGGTTCTGGTATGCCGTCCTGGATCCTTCCAGGGTAACATTAACCATGACTTTCTGTAAGCGCTTCTACCCTTTCAGCTCAGACACTGCAGGGAAGGAGAGAGACATGGATAGTTTTGTTTTATTTTTAATATGGGGGTGATAGTTTGAAAGTAGTATATATTGGAACCGAGGATGGGGGCCGTGTGCCAGCTGAGAGCATTGAGAGTGTATTCTCCTTGGGATAAGCATAGGATGATCTTTCATCTGTGTGCGGTGTAGACTGTGTCAGAATTGAAACCCCCTCCGTTGCGTGGCCCCAGTTACTGCCAGGTTTGAAATAATGGTGATAATGACACTAAAGTGGCGATTTAAGGTTGCGGCTTCTATGCGGGTGTGCCATTTGCAGTGCCAAAACACGAGCGTCGGTGTGAACAGGCGCGTCTGGACGGCCGCGCCAGTTCAGCGCTCACTGCAAAGTGTTAATTACCACTTCCATTAATTCCGAGTCAAGTTTTTCATCTCCGTAACATTTCGACTCGCACACTCTGGACTGAGGAATCGCGGCGAAAAGCTGGACGTTGCCTGGTTTCAGCAGGGTGATGTGCTCGGGGTCAGCCCCAAAGGAGCCCCGAGCCATTTGGCGAGCACGGCACAGCCCAGCTTGCAAAGATTTCTTGTCGCCTTGCCGCTCCGCCTCGGGAATTTGAACAAGAAACCTCCTGGTGTGAAATGGCCTGGTGCAAGCATGGAGCAGCCCGTGGGCAGGAGCCCTTCCCTGCCCAGCTGGAGAAGGGATGGCTGTAGCATCTGGATAAAATACCTCTTGTCACCTACCGCAGGCGTTCGCGGGAGGCGCCGGGGCAGGCAGTGCTTTCCAGAGAGCTGAAATCCATACCCGGACCCTGGCAGGAGGGAGCAGGAGCCCCGTAAAGGCAGAGCCACCAGCTGAGCCGGAGCCCCTCGTGCAGCCGGCGCTGCAGACCCGGCTCTCATCCACCCCGCTCCCATCCCCAGCCCTGCCAAAGCACCTGCATCCTTCTTTTTTTTTTTTATTAGTGGAATAAATTGCCACTTAAAATATCCATTCTCCGTAAGGCCTGGCCCCATTTTAGGCAGCTTTAGCTGAATACTTGCCCTTAAAAAAATTCCCCTCTTCCCGTCTCCCTGTTGAATAAACCTATTATGCATATTCCTCATGGGTATCTTCACTTCTTTTTTCCTTAGGGCTTTTTTTTCTTCTCTTCCCTTCTCCTCTACACTGTTGTGGCCCATTACAAGCACCGTTAATGGTGGGGACATCTCTTCTTGTCACCAGGTTTCCATTGCTCATACCCTTCAGGGTGTCCCGGCTGCTCGGGGCAGCCATCCCACTGCCAAATTCGGGGGACAGGGGGGCAATGCAGGGGTTTATTGCTTGTTTCATGGTGTTTAATGGTGATTTTTTTTGACAGTCATGACTCCTGGAGCCCAGTAACGATGTGAGGGTCTCAGCTCTCACCCCGTTGGGCAAAAATGTCATTTTCTGAAGAGAAAAGCTTGAAGCTGTGATACTTCAAGGCTCAAAATCCAAAAGGGAATGAAACCAGTCTTAGGGTTTTGGGGAGTCTGACTCATGGCTTTTGAATGCCTGTGGTTGGCAATCCTGCATAGCTGATGGCCCTCAGCACAATACTGCACAACTTCCATACGAGACTCATTCCATTAAAAGAAAAGCCTTTCTTTTTTTTTTTTTTTCATCTTTGCATAGCTAAAACTTTGAACTGTGTGACTTGTCTGGAAGCTCCAGGAACGTTTACTCTTTGGCGACAGGCAAAATTAAAGTGAAAGAAATCTCCAGGAAAAAAAGAGGCTTTTAAAGTTGTTGAAACTATGGCCATGACCGTACCTGGGGTCACTGTGGTCGCTTGTGGCTTTCAAACTGCCCAGAGATATTTTTTTAATAGGAATCTGATGGCAAGAGCAGCTTGGGGTCTTTCGCTTGTTCGGTTTGACTCAACATTTTGCAAATCTCCATGGATGAAACCCTCATGCTAACATGGTATAAATCATCGCTATCCACATTGCATGGAGGCACGCAGGCATGAAGTGCCTTGCCCAACACTGCGCCGTAGGTCACTCTGCAAGGGACCGGGACTGTCTCTAAAGGACACTTTTTTTGGTCTCCTCTTGCTTGTTTTAGTTACCCAGTGGTTGGCCATACCCACAACTCTTGAGAAGAAGGTGGGGCTGGCTGCCAGGGCTTTTTTGGGCGGGGGTTTGCCACATTTTGATCCCCCTGGCAATGTCTTGGCCATGCAGGGACCTCACCCGCTTTGTGGCTGGCTCCATGTGCCCTGGAAGTAACGTTGAACAAATGGGTCACTTCTGTAGGCAGTCTTAAAAAAGAAGAAATGGGTTAGTTGTCTCCCCCATGAGCGAAGACAAAGTTGCTGGGGAGCCCTGGGCCAACAGACTCCAGACCACGCTCCTGCTCCTCCTCTAGTCTGGTTCTCCTGGACCTGAGCAGGCGTTTTGGTGGGGCTGGCCATGGTATAGCTGTCCCATCTGCCATGCTGGCGTGGGGGCTGAGCCAGAAAAGGGCTGATTTTTCTGGGAATGCAGTGCTGGAAACCTACAGCTCATGGCTGGGGCATGGCTCTGGTTTACCAGGAGCAGGTCCTGGCGTATGTTGTTCATGGAGGACCTGCTCTAGGGACGTGCGTGGGGCTCGGTGGGTCCAAGGGGCAGTGGTTGGGTTGGGATGGGAAGGTGTCCTGCGCTGAGGACCTCAGCGAGACGGTTGATGGTTTGTGCCTGGATCGGGGCTTACTGTCACTCTCTGCTGCAGGTCAAGGATGGAGGTCCCTCTCCCCAGCAAAGGCCGCCCTGCCAAAGGGACCCCCCCACCCCTCCCTAGGTGAGAAAGGGTCCAATCCTGCAAAATGGAGAGTGCCTCCGCTCGGCTGAGCAGCCCCAGCTCCTGCTGAGCAGCGGCTCGTTTCAGCCAAGGAAACTCCTTTCCTCTGCAGGCACTTCTCTGGCCAAACCAGCAGCCAGTCGCCGGCAACTCTCCCCCGACTGGAGGAGGTTATTTTGGAGTGTCTGTCGCTCCTTTTATTTGCACGGCACCGGTTTGGGATGGAAAGCCTGGCAGCTGCCTGCCCCATGGCTGCTGTGTTTCCCTCGGGGAGGCTGGCGGGGTAAGAGCCCACTGACCCCACGCCGTCGCAGGGACGGGCATCGCGCCGGTGGCTCTGAGCGGTGCCGGGAGGGGAATGCTCAGCACCGGGACCTCCGGGGTGCTTTGCCAAAGAGTGCAGGATGCAGGGCTGGCTCAGGGCCCCTTGCCCAAATCCTGAATTTCCCTATGAAAGTCCAGTACGAGCCCTCAGCGACCGTCCCTGGGTGGGAAAGCCTCTCACTGTCCATGCAGGTGCATCTTGTCTCAATTTACTCCAAGCCCAAAAGCAGTAAATAACATCTGCAAATCATTTCTAACGCTTATGCCAAAAACTGGGAGATAAAAAATGCTGTCGTCTGAGCCCGGCCGTCGATGATTAATGCAGTACCTGCCTGCAGCCTCGGCAGCAGCACCCGCTGCCCCAGGATTTTGGGGGCAGCGCTGGCCCCAGGGGTTTTGGGGTGGTGGGAAGGGGGGCCGGTCCAGCCCCACGCTGGAGCTGTGGGGGTTTGACTGATGTGAAGCTGGACGGAAGCTTGTGTTTTGGATCTGCTCTCCGGTGCGTTTTGTTTTTGGGGCTGTTTTTGCTCCCACTGAGGCGATGGCATCGCTCCTGCTGATTTCACGAGGCCGGGCCGGGGCTGCGTAAGCCGCGCTGCTGCGGCCAGGGATAACACTGCGTGATTTATGGGAGCAATCAGTTGCCACTAGGAGCCGGTTAGGAATTTTCCGATGAAACGGGGATTGCGTCAGAAACCGCTGAGTCATCTCAACTGTTTCATAAAAAAAAAAAAAAAAAAATCCCTTGGCTTTGATGAACTTTTGGTGAAGCACAGGGACCGAACGCGTCTCGCCTGCTGCCGGCTCCCCCAGCGCTTGCCTCAGGGGCAGCCTTCCCCCACCATCCTGCTTCCCTCGCCCCGGTGCTCCCCATTCCCGGGGTGTCCCTGGGCAGGATGAGGTGCAACCTCCTGCCAGACCCCAGGGCCGGCAGGAGCAGGGCGGTGGGGGGACGACGACGCAGGGGCTCACAGGGACCCGGGCAGCTCTGGCATTTTCAATGTGAAATATTTTGATGCTTTTAAAACCTCTCGTGTTCAGACTTTTCCCTCACGGTTGTTCCAAAACGGAAAGGGTTTTCTCCTGCGTGTCTCGGGCTGGGATATTTTGAAATGCAGAAGTTGGGTGAACTCAAGTGCTAAATTTTCCCAGTGTCCTGGTCACAGCCAACCGATGGAAAATTGAAAGTTGCAAATCAGCCGAGCTGGGTACATTAAAACAGGCTGGCAGACACTTAGCCAAACAGAAAAGGAGACTTCATTTCCCATGTAAATTTTTTGGGACAGATTCTCCGCTCAGCTTCACACAGCCATCCCTGGGAGGACCGGGTCCAAATTAACACCATTAAGGACCCACAGCAATTCCTGCAGGGTGCTGGGAGCTGTGCAGGGATCTGTGCCCCACGGCAGGGTTGGAGCACACCCTGACACCCCACAGATGGGAACTCCTGGCCCATGGAAAACGGTGATGGGGCTAAACGTTGCCAACAAGGGCCAGGATCAGCTGGTGGCGATAACCACGATAAACCACAGTGATCGCCTTGGGTGCAGAGCCAGTGCCAGGGTGCGGTGCCCCGCTGGGAGCACTGGTTTTGCCCTGTGTGGGGCAGGTCTAGAGGGGAAGGAGGAAAGGCTTGAGCTGAAGCATCTCTGGTGCGACGAAGGAAATGGTTCAGGTGGGCTGCCCAAAGCTGCTGGGATGTGGCCACCGTGCGTGCGGGGGGGATGTGCGAAGGAATGCATAGCAATGTGTGTCACCACGTAGGCACGGTGTCTCATCAACCGCATTTTACACGTAAAAACCACAGCGAACAGACCACGTATACCGTATATAGGTTACATACGCCGTCTAACTGTGTCCTCCTTTATGCCATAAGCTTTTCTCTCCGACACACACACACAGATATCGCACACCGTGTGCGTATGGCTGTCACTGAGCCAAGGGGACCGTCCTCATCCCAAAATGGCCCTTCAGGTGCACCAAGCCCATTTTCTGACCACCGCCGTTCTCTGCGCGGCAGAAAACTGTTTCAAGCAGCAGGACTTGACGCCGGGTCTTGCCAAATGATGCCAAAAGCAGAGGATCACGGGGATTTGTTTTATTTTTCAGCAGAAGGGGCAATGACAAACCTGGCAGACCATACCCTGCCTGCCCTCCCCGCACTTCCAGAGGCTGGATGTGGCCACACGGTACCAGGAGTATTTTGTGTCACCTCGCTTTGTGCTGGCGATGAGCGGGGGGTG
>VXBO01005456.1:86376-103092 GCA_013400135.1 Rhinoptilus africanus | reverse complement strand
CGAGCCCCGGCAGCGCTGCCCGGCGCCGCTCCCCGCCCTCCGGCATCGCCCTCCCGCCGCCGGCGGCTCCAGGGGCGCTCCCTCCGGGACCGCGATGCTCGTCGGCGACATCCCTCCCCCGCTTCTTTAATTTTTTTATTTTTTTTTTTTCTTCTTCTATTTAAACACGCAGCTCCGAGCGACTCTAGGATAAACCCTGAGCGAGCTCGGTTATTGGCTTTGAGTCAGGAGTGTCTGGAAGCCTTAATGAAAACCAAGTGTAAGGCAAGTCTCAGCCACCTGTCCCCGGGATCCCCAGCCAAGCGCTCTGGGCTTCCATTAATCAATGGATCTGCCTCTTGGAAAGTGGCTTTTGCATGTTGGACCTCTCCCCTGGGGTGATCGCAAAGCGGAGTTGGGGACCTGGAAACCCCCTGGTAATTTCTGTAAGCCAGATACCGAAGCCGTGCTGGCAGTGCTGGTGGTTCTGTATTTCCAGAGCTGCTACAAAACCCCTTGCAAGAAGGAAAAAAAAAGGGTAGGAAAGAAGCTCTTTATGTTGCAGGTCTGCAGTCCTGCCCTCTCTCCCCAGGAGCAGCCCCTGTCCCACCTCCCCGCTTCCCAAAGGCACTGTCTAGTTACTTTTCAAGGGAAATTAGCTTAGGGGAGAATATTTTTTTTTTTTCTTTTTCTTACAGACATGAGCTGCTTTGATTGCCTGGAAGCATGATTTCCTGAAACCTGCTCCTTTCTGGCTCTTGCAGTGAGGTTCACAATAAAACGTATTGTGGTTTTGAGCTGGGTTTTATTTAAGAGAATGCCATTCTGGGTTACTCTCTTTCATGAGGCAGATGGAGAGGGAGATGAAAGGCTGACACTTGGGATACTTCATTGCTGCTCTTTAATTGTGGGTGGCTTTTTTTCTATAAGAACAGACTTCTTCCCTGGGAATCCATGGGAATTAGAGTGGAACAAACGAAAAAAAGAAAAATAATGGCTGTTAACTACATTTTTTTGTCAATGAAGCCTTTCATCTCATTCTTCCAGGAGCAGCTCTGTAAATGAGGATATTTAAATGCACTGCCTCTGTAGATCCAGGGACACTTCTTGTTACTCGCTGCCTCTTGTGCAACTCTTGCTTTGGTGTAAGCCACGTTCTCTTCCAAGGCAGGCTTGGAGCCTCAGCTCACACTGGTGGAGTCAACTGCAGCCACTGGGAACCAGTGCGAAGTTGGGGTTCGGAAGATAGCAACTGAGACGGGATGTGAGCCTGTACTGTGTTAATGCTGCCACTAATTAAATATAATTTCAGGATTGAGCCCTTGCCATCAGTGGTGGTTGGTGTCACTTACCCGGGACTGCCGAAGAAGACGCGTGCTGTGTAACCCAGGCTGAGAAGCAGCCCCTGCTCTCGACGGGTGGTGGGGCTGGAGGGGAGTTTTGCTTAGTGTGGTGTCTGGTTGCTTTCCAGGATGAAGATATCTAAGTGGAGGTGGAGCAACATCTCCATCAGTGCACGGTCCCAGCTGAAAGGCACCCTGGCCCTTCTTCTCGTGGGCAACGTTGCCTTTGTGATCGCTCAGGTAAGCCCGTCGCCTTGCTGGGACGTCTCTGGGCTTTAAAATGGTGCGGTGTCTGGGATGGGTAACCCCTGGGACTTGTGCATGAGTCGGGCCTCCAGCAAACGTGAGGATGTGTGACTGCGCTTAGCTCTTTAGTCTGGGCTTAACTCAAGCTGTACCATCCATGGCTAAAAGGGTGCGCAGATCACTTCCAGGGCTCTGGAAGGCCGTGCCCTGCTCTGGGGTGAGCACCGCTTCCTTGGTCCCTGCAGTGCTTGGAACTTTCATTTACTTTGCATGAAATGTTATTATCCCTTTCCCAGTAAAAACGGAATTAATAGAACTCCCCTAACCAGCTGGTGATTCTGGATGGAAAAATACATCCCTCCCCTGCACTGGGCAATAGCTGGGACCCCCCAGGAGGTTCTGCGCCCCTTGTGAAGGGATGCAAATGCCTTACTGAGCCCAGGCGTGTGGTGGTGACACTGCTGGTGGAGCAGCTCCTCTCGTGCACGGTCACACTGCTACCTGAGATGGAGGTGTCAGGGGACCCTCCTTGACCCTCAAGTGACAAACCTGGCCTTGCAAAGAGAGCGCATGGCCTCCTCCAGCCTGCCAGCATCCACTGGCATGCTCTCCCACTGCAAAGTGGATTCGCAAGGGTTTACTTAAGCCTCCAGTGAGGCTTTTGGCTGCAACCACCTCTTCAGCTCCCTGAATTCATGTGGAGCAAGAGTCAAGAGAGCACCGAAAGACGGAGAGTTTAGGGTTGTTTGGGAGCTGGGTTTTGCCAACTGAGAGAAACAATGAACACTTCCTTTCCCAAGGAATCCCAAATATTTCATTTCAATTTGTAATGAAAACACAATTGGAAAAATCCAGGGTTTCTTGCAAGATGGCAATCTCAGACTTGAGCTCAGATGGAGAAGGAGATGCCCCGTTCGCTTGGGGCAGGCTGGGTGAGGGATGCCCTCAGCCCCCCCGCGCAGGCTCTGCGGAGCGGGTGCTGACTGCTGCTTCTCTCCCCGACCCGCCTGATGCCTCAAGCAGGACCTGGCGCAGACCTCCAACAGCCTGGAGGAAGGGGCAGACGTCACCGCGTACTGGTGGGGCGAGTGGACCAAATGGACGGCGTGCACCAGGACCTGCGGGGGAGGCGTCAAGTCCCAGGAGCGGCACTGCCTGCGGCAGAGGTACGGCGCCCGCCCGCCGGGGTGCGGGGAGCTCCAGCTTGCTGGAGGTAGACTTGAGCCAGGAGGTCATCGCTCGGTAGATAAGCACTTGGTGGAAAGGTGTTGTCTGGCAAACGCTGCTTGTGCAGAAGGTAAGTAAGTCCCTGAGCGTGCTGCCGTGAGGATGCTGTGCCCGGAGGAGCAGCCAAGCTGTCCCTGTGCTGGCCCTGAGGTGTCCCCTGCGGGGATTAGTGCAGATGGGCAGCAGACGTGGCGTAAAGCCCCTTCTCAAGGCTTCTGGGCACAGCAGCGAGGACACCGTGATGCAGGGTTGGTTGGGGACCTGCTGATCCCGGCTGTTCTGTGCATGGCTCTGCCTTCTCTGGTCTGTGTGGTTGCCAGAAGGCACCTTGCAAACCTTGTCCCCAGGCCCTTGTCCCTGTGATACCTCCCAGGATGTGTAATAAGAGTAATTGATGCTGCAGGTAGCAAAGCCAGAGAGACCTTTGCTATCAGCTCCAGTGAGACTGCGATAGATGCCTGTGTGGCTCTGCTACATGGAGGCTGATCTTGCACAAGCAAGGGACAGGCATATTTAAAAAAGGGAAAAGAAGGCTTTCTGACCCCCGTCTAACCATCATTTCTTTATTCAGAAGAAAGTCAGTGAGTGGGCTGGCTAATAAAACTTGCACTGGAACATCCAAAAGATACCAGCTCTGCAAAGTACAAGTAAGGATATCCTTTTTCTCATCAGGAACGCTCGATTATAAAATGTGGAAAATGGTGCTTGCTTCCGGCAATGGCATTTCTAGGCCTCTTGGAGAGGCGCCACCGTTTGTCCTGTAGCTGTCATCCCGTTGCTCCTCCAAGCCAAGAGGAGTTCCCTCCTTTGGTGCCCATCACCATCGTGTTGGGGCTTTGGGCCTTTTGCCTGCGCTGGGGGCCATAAACCCCAGCGGGTGGTTCTTGCACCATCTCCGGGGGGGAGGGGTTTCCCCTGGCTGTCCCTGCGGTGGGAGGAGGAGGATGCGGCTCTGGATGGGGCAGGCGATGGAAACGCTCCGTGCAGCCAGTCGAGATGTGCCAGAAACCTTTCCCACATTTTGTTTTCATCAGGATATTAATGTATCCCATTCTAGGAGTGCCCTGCGAACGGAAGGAGCTTCCGAGAGGAGCAGTGTTCATCATTTAACTCCCATGTGTATAATGGCAGAACATATCAATGGAAACCTTTATATCCTGGTAACAAGACATTCTTTGTGTGTTTCATAATGCTTAGCCAAAATATTTTGATAGTTATGATGCTGTAGCCTGCGGGAAGGCTCCTCCTCTCCTGTTTTAAAGTGATTTTTCAGAGACACAATCAGCTGTCTCCCAAGTTCAAAGGCGCATTTTTGCAGCTGCAGGGTAGCTTAAAAATGAAATAACAACAAGAATTTCTTGCTGTAGCCTGTGTTGGTCACAGCTCCCGAGGACCAGAGAGCTGGAAGGCTGGAGGAGGATGCGGGAGCATGGGGTCATGGACTGCGCTGGCGGGGAGGGGCTGGCTCACCCCAACAAGTGTCCTTTGAGCTGGGGCCCTTACTGGCCGCGTTGCATTTCGGTGACATTTGCTCCCTCCCACACCCTTCGTGTGCTCTGTCAAATGTCACTGAGATGCAGTCAGTCATCTGGAGGGGGGGAGCGACGGAGAACTGCAGGAATAACTTAGGAGTCCAAGACTGAGATTTTATGTAACTTTTAGCCACCTCACTCCCACTGAAATCGAGCATTAAACAAAAATCGTGGCCGATTTTTAGAGCTATTTGGGAACCCAGGACCTTTCTCCTGGGGAGGAGGCTCCTGAGCGCTGGTTCCTCAGATCCACGGTGCCATCTGGGTGTCTAGAAATAGAGACGGGGTCTAATGCAGCTTTCTTGTTCTAGGGGTCTCTGTACATGCCTAAGAACAACTATGCTTCATGAAATTACTTGTTGCCTCCTTTTATGTGAAACGAGCCCCTGTCTCGCCAGCCTTCCTGGCAGGGTCAGTGTGGTAGAACTTGGCCCATGGCAGGCTGGTCACCTATACCTGCTTTTGTCCCTTTCCTACGGCAAGGGGACAATTTCTTTAAACATGTTTGCTCTTCGAGACGGTTCACCAGAACAGTTACAGTGCATTGTTTTGTTTTTTAGCAGGCGTTCACGTGGCTCCTGGGGGATTTGCAGAGTAATGTTTTGACATTGATGCTGTCTTGCTTGGGCACGCGGGCCAGTGGGTATATGACCGCTCACCAGTTGGCAGAGCTCAGCGCTTAGCGTTGGGTTTCTGATGCAAATATGAAGCCGTCATTTGCTTCCTGCGGGTATTGTAAAATGTGGGACTGCCGGGCCAGTGGACGCAGCCAGCCAGTTGCCTGCAGAAAGCAAAGGGTGAATTAAGTCCAACTTGGGTGAATGTTTATGGAAAAGTTCTTGTGTCTTAAGCTGCCATGGTTTTGAATATAGTCTTAATTATACAAGTATCTATATCAGTATGTCTATATTAATTTAACTCGTGTATTAAAAGTTGATGTGTGAGCATGCATATGTTTTTGTGTAACGTGGCTGCATATCACTACTGCAAGTCCTTGCACAGAGCGGTGGCTCTTTAAGCTTCGCTGCCTGCCCGGGGCTGACGCTGGTGACACGCTGGCATCCCGGGGTGCCTTGGTCCCTGCCAGTGGGGAGGACGGCCTGGCCGTGCAAGGGCTTGCAGCAGTGGGCTGGCACGCTCTCAGAAGTGCCATCTCCTGTCCAGCCTGAAGCCCAAGAGATGGGGACTTCTGAGCTGCTGCCTGCTCTGCAATTGTGCTGTTGCTGCTGTTTAGCTTGGCAGAGATTCGTTGACGTTGGTAGGATGAAAAGTTATTGTGTGTTCTGCTGTTTTGAATATATCTTTATATCCTTTCCCCTTAGATGACTATGTTCACATTTCTAGCAAGCCCTGTGACCTCCATTGCACCACTGTGGATGGTCAGAGACAGTTAATGGTTCAGGCTCGGGATGGAACATCCTGCAAATACACTGATTTCCGAGGGGTTTGCGTGTCTGGAAAATGTGAGGTTGTTAAACATTATAGCAAAAATATTGTTAGTAGCATTCAGAAAACTACAATGGGTGCGACATTTGCCTGACCCTCAGTACTCTATTTGTGCATTTTTTAGCCGATTGGATGCGATGGCATTCTCTTTTCCACCCACACCTTGGATAAATGTGGAGTTTGCCAAGGAGATGGGAGCAGCTGTACTCACGTGACCGGCAGTTACCGGAAAGGAAATTCTCATCTTGGTAAGGGTTTTGGGGACAATTTGCTTTATTTGTATGAGGGTTATTTTTAAATTTTTTTAAAATCTATTTATTTTTTGATAACTGCTTTCAGCTCTTACCAACTGCCCTGGTTCAATTTTTCCCCTGTGTTCTGTGTGTGTGTCAATGCCACTTGTAAATTTGGGCAGGAAAAGCCCACTTTAAAGAAAAACAGTCACTTCGCATGACTCGTGTCAGAAGCCTGAGGTCTTTGATGCTGAATGCTGCGAAAGGGTTACGCAAGAGGCTGGCACCTATTTTAGTCTTATTTCTCATGACCCAGGGAGACTAGAAACAAATGGTTTGTAATAACGGGAAGCTGGGGTATTTTGAAAGACCAGGATTTTCCAAAATTAGTGTGATGTAAAGCAACAGAACCTACTTGTCCTAAGTATAGTGACCGAACTCAGGAACAGTGATTAACGCGCTCTGAGGATCAGTTTGAGACGGAGCACGGTGCAGGAACTTCAGTGGCCTGGGGAGGACTCGCCCCATCACTCAGTGCCAAGCAAAGGGGGAACCGAGCTGGAATCTCTTGCTGGGGTTTCGGGAAGACAGGCTGGCACAGGGTTCAATACTGAACCACGGGGCAGCTTCTCTAGCTGACAAAGCAGTTTTCAGAGATCTTTTCTTATACCAGTTTACCTAAACTGGTTATTTGTGCATGTAGAGATTGCATCCTTTTTCCCCTTGGCTGTGTTTTTTTGCCATAAACCAGGATTTTATCTTCTATTATCAATAATGTCCTGTTTGCAGCCTAACAGCTGTCAACGTTAGGTTTTTTTTTTAATCCCCAACTCCTTATAAATAATTTTGGATCAAGGCCAGCCTGCTTGATATATTGCAATACTGACTACCGAGTGTTTCATTCAGATTATTCGTTACAAAGTTCCTTTCATTAATCTGTAGTTTCCCATAGGCTATTCTCTGGTAACGCACATTCCTGCTGGAGCAAGGGATATCCAGATAGTAGAACGGAAAAAATCTGCAGATGTTCTGGGTGTGTATAACCTCTTGGTACTTCCCTACAATGCGTGCCGATGCTTGCTAATGCTTTTTCCAATGCGAATATGAATGTAGTTTTATTGCAGACATGAGCTAAATCCATAGTCAATGTAAATCACAACCATGTTGTCTAAGCCGGCCCGTTTCTCCTTGCTGCAGCCGGGCTCTATATAGCAACATTTTGCTAAGTTTAATGTGGAAATTGTTGGTCAATATTGTTGCTGCTTCAGCGTGTTATGACAAACACGCCTGGTGCCAGGTCACAGATAGCAGAGTGACTTCACCTCTCTTGTGATCCCCTTGATCTTCTCCCGCTTGGGCAATGTGCAATGGCCACATGACAGCGGCGCCAAGGAGATGGGACCTACACGTTTCCTCGCTGGAGTGTTGGTGGCCACACCGTCCATCTCGCGATGGAGGTGGCAGAACTGCTCGGGAGGGACGTGGGAAAATCTGGTCTTGCCCAAAAGAAAGCACTTTTGCTGCCATCATGCTGCCTCAGAGGCTCGTGGCCACGGGCAGGGAGGCTGGAATGAAAAAGGCTTGATTTAGTGCAGTTCCTCATTAGCTCTGGCTGACCTGTCTTGGGCCACTGCTGGGTCGGGTGGCAGCAGCTCAGTGCTCCCAGGGAGACGACTCCCGCGGTCAGCCGTCCGCCAGTCTGCTTATTGCCCGCAGAGCCGTGACTGTTAAATGCTCCTGCCGTGCTAGTGCCAGAAGGGGGAGAGGAGCCATGGGCTAGCGTAAGCCACGTACCCAGGAGCTTGCGATGTAGAGGGACGCGTAGCCCAGAACTCTGGGCACATAATCACACGATATGTGTTGGAAGTAGGCGACAAATGTGTTGTAATGTAGGAGAAACACTTGTTTTATTACTGTGACGCCCTAATAATTTTATCCCCTGAATGCACCAGTGGCAACATTCCATAACTCTGCTCTTACATGCGATGGCACTGGTTTTTCTCTCTCGTTTGAAGCTGTGGCTGATGAAGCCGGGTACTATTTTTTCAATGGGAACTACAAAGTTGACAGTCCGAAGAACTTCAACATTGCAGGCACGGTGTTCAAGTACCGCAGGCCCATGGATGTTTATGAGACCGGCATAGAGTATATTGTCGCACAAGGACCAACAAATCAAGGGCTGAATATAATGGTGAGCATGACTTTTTCAGGTTTGCAGGGCTGGGGGTGACGGGGAAGGGACAAATCTCTGTTGGATCGAGGAAAATTTGGGCGTGGGAGCTGAGTCCTGCTGTGGTTTCCCAGCTTTCCTGGGCAGCTTGAGGAGCGGAGTGGGAGCAGTGACTGTGCCCAGTTCCTTGCATGAACCTAGTTTATTTGCGTCAGTGCTCTCGAGTGCAGGCAGGGCTGAGTAATGAACGTGGGCTTGGTGACCCCTCGCTCTGCAGGGAGAAGATGCCTCAGGCATTGTGGGGGCACTTCTCTTCTACTCCTCGGCATTTTTATCCAAGTTACCTGGCAGGAAAAGTAAAAATAAGAAATTGGGCCAGATAGCTTAGAGAAGTTCATGAAACAAACTCCAGCCCTTTCTTGAAAGCAAACCATCTAACACCAGGCATGTGAAGAAAAGTAATTTAATTTTTCTTCCGGGCAGCCAGCCAGAGCCCAACTCCTGCCATCTTTCATGTAGCCCCGGGCTCCTCTGGAAGGGGAAGGAATGGTTGCTTGGGTCCTTCTAAAGCGTTAGACCAGTAAGAGTTGTAGTGCATCAGCTGTGAGCGCCCATCCCCGTAGGGATGTGGTAGCTGAAGGGGTGTGTGCATGCTCCTCGTAACGCCACAAAAATGGGTTTGCAAGTGATGGTGGGTAACTTCTGAAGTGGCTCTCCCAAGTCTCTGGTGGCTCAGTGGCAGAGGGACTGTGGCCTGTGGCTCCCAGTGCCTGAGCTGGGGCTAATCCCCAGGGCAGTGCTGCCAAATAACCCTTGGAAAACTGTGCTGGGCTCCAGTTGTAAGAAATTGGCCATATGACAGAAAGCAGATTGGAAATAGCACAATAGACGTTCACCAACTGTCAAGTCCACAATGAATCACAAATTTTGCATGCCATATACTCGCTGCATCCGCTAATAATTTAATTTGTTTGCTAGGTCTGGAATCAAAATGGCAAGAATCCATCCATCACGTTTGAATACATCCTCCTGAGGAAGCCACACTCAAAAAACCTGCAGCCCATCTACTACACCTTCTCTGAGTCAGATAGCGAAGAAAGCAGAGAGTTCGATGGAGACGTGCCGTTGGGTTTTATCCAGCACAATGCAACCTATTTTGGGAAAATCTCCAGGGGAAGGATAGACTTGGAGAACCAGGTGTTTGGAAGGCAGGACACGGAGGAAGATTTAAACTTGAGCAAAGGTCAGGAAACCAATGAGGTCTATGAAAGAGCAGAAACAATTGACTGTGAGCCAAAACTGAAGGGCAAACAACCCCAAGGTAAGGAGACTTGGGCCTCACCGTTCTGCTTCTCAGAGCTCTTGTTGAGAAATGCTCTGTTTCTACCTCTGGTGATTCTGCTGGTTGGTTTTTTGGAAACCTTGGAAAGTTCTTTAAAATGTCTCTGCTCATAAATCCTCTTTGCCCTTCAGGTTCTGGTTTCTGGCGGGTGGGTGGTGGTGGGTGGGGGGTGGCCATGGGTGAGGTCTCCCCGCTGGTGCCCTGCCTTGCTTTGCCTCATGCCAAGGACAGGAGGGAGCCCTGGGTGCGCAACAGAGGTCCCCGTCACAACATCTTCCATCACCTCCCACCTCTTCCCAGCCCCCAGCAACCTCCTTCCCATTCCAGTCCCTCGGGTATCCCACCACCAAAGTGCCTTGAGTGCTTTCCCAGCATGGCTGCATGGGCTGTGGGGCCAGGAGGGCATCTTCCTTTCTGACCTCTGCTGTTGCTTGGGGCGGTGCTGGCAGGTGCTGAGCTCTCTTCTGGCCATGCGATAGCAGGATGAGATCCACAGAGCTTCACACTCTTCCCAAAGGGGTACAACCCCATGAGATTTCCCCCTCCCCAAGACCCCATCTCCCGCCTCTACCCTCCCGGCTGGCTGCTCAGGCTCCGGCGTGCCCCCGCTGCTCCGGGCTGCTTTCGCCTGCCAGCCTGAATGCATTTTGTGGTTGTCACTGTTGTTTCCCCCTGTTGGCTCCAATCTAGATTCAAACGTAACCAGGTCTACTTACCAGACAGACCATGACGACAGAGACTTTGACCCCGGGTTCACCTCCAGGGAATTCCTTTCGGAGAATGCCATCACGGATAAGCTGCTGGACAAGACCTCGGACTCCAAGGAGCTGGTGCTCAACATGACCATGAACAGCATCTTTGCCCAGGGAGACCCAATCAACTCTGTGGGGTCACACATTGACAGTCTCTATGTTGACTACGAGGACACTGATGGCGTGGTGACCTACACCATTAATAGCACCTACATGGAGCTGAGCAATGGCAAAGCCGTCAATACGTCTGCAGAGACACCGTTTTCAAATGCCACTGTCACCATGACCAGCCCTCAAGGGAACAGAACCCACAAAGCAAGGTAGGAGACATGTCTTTAACTACAGTCAATCCTATTTATTGCTATTTTTGACTCATAATAGCCCTGTACTCAAAGTAGACCCCATGGCATGGTTTCTATCTGCTTTGGAAGTTGGCAGGTAAGTGGTGGTAGGATGCTATATGTGAAAGTTTTCTGTCGGGGGTTGATTTGGAAGGCAGGGCCAGAGGTTTGGGAGCAGAAAGTCAAGAGAACATTTAAACAAGAGGAAAACTTACTGCCCTCCTTATTTGGGCTGTTGGCAAGTCTATGCTGATGGCTGTCAGCTTGTGCATTGCTCTGCCTGTCATGGCTCATTATCAGAGCCATGGCCATAAGGAAACCTCTTCCTTTTATCTTCTCTTGATGCCCTGCTCTGATTCCCCAGGCCCCTTCCTCTGAGTTCTGATGCAGCAGAAGTTGGTCCTGGCCCCTCTTTACCCACCCTATTGACTGCCACCCACCATCCTCCTCACTTGTGTTGGCAGGAACATGCTTCCAGCAGCTCCCAGGCATGGCCCTGCCTGCTTAACTACTGCTGGAGAGGCAGAGCAGGACGACAGGAGCTCTTCTGTAGGGCCTGCAGAAATAGCCTGGGATTGATATCTTGATGGATGGATGCTTAAGCAGCGCAATTAGTCACTGCTTTGACAAGGATATCAAAAGCTCTCTGGTGACAGCTCATTGATTGATATTAGGGCTGTCACTTCAGGATTCCTTGAATGGCTGGTTTGGGGCGGTAGTGTTATAAAATGTAGTGGGATGCTAAAAAAAAAGGCTTAATCTGTCTTTAGCAACAGAATTCAATCAGGCAAGGCTGGGCTGGGGGAAACGGAGCATCAAGGTTGTCCATGGGTCTGTCTAGGGTCTTTTGGGGTGCCCTGGGTCTCTCTGGGGACCAGCCACACATCAAAGCAACCTGCAGATAGCTGGGGCCGAAATCAGCGCCTTGGGAGTTTTCCAGGTCCCAGACCCGCAGCTGTGCCTTTGGGTCCTGCTGTGCCCCTCCATGGCTTGTTTGGGGCCCACAGCACCTAAACCTCCCCTGTGGCTCTCCTCCTGGCTCTGCTGCTTTGACTCTTCTGTCTCCCAGTCTTCACCACGAGTAAAGCATGAATTAGGGTGCTGAGTTTCAGAAGATGTGAAGCACCGAGCAGATGCTCTCTGGTTATAGTTAGCTGTATTTACCCAGAACTTATACTAGCTTATGCTAAAGAAACTTATGCTAAAGAAAATGTCCTTGCAGCCAAACGTATCAACAAACTTCTTAATGATAAGAACATGAAATCAGTGCCAAGGGCTTGAGTCTATCATCTCTTCTCCTGGCTTGGCTGGGGGACTCTGCCTCCAGCTGCCAAAGCAAGCATTTCATTAGCACTCTGACAGTCGAGGGCAGCGCTGGCAGCTCCCCTGCCTTCCCTTCCGTGGGGGCAAAGAAGGGGGCTGCCCCCCCCTTGGGAGTCCTCTGGTCCCCAGCATGTTCCCTGGGTGGCCTCAGCTGGCACCCTGTACCCACACGGCTCTCCCAGGAGCTGTTAAAGGGATCTAATGCTTTCCTGCCTCCTGGGAATACAGGGCCCTTCACATGCTTTAAACTCACGAGCAGGTTGGCTATTACGGATCCAGCACAAGAGACTGTCAGTGGCTCCAGTGCCGTCTTTTGTGGTGCTAAAAAGCTCCTTGCGCTATTGCTGGCTCCTCCAGTGAAGACACAGGGCAGGGATTTAAACCCTTTCAGGAAGGATATCCAGCACTGCCATATTTTATTTCTCCATTTTTCCCCTGGTTTTGTTCTACAGTGTTTCTTCTTCCCCGCACTTTCTCTAGAAGAAAGCATGAACTTTTCAGATCTAAACATCACTATCCACAAAAGTTTTGCACTAGCCAAAAGGCTGCATCCAGGCCCAGCTGGGGCTGTAGCCTGAGCTGAGGCATTCTCAGCTCCATGCTGGCTCTGTCCCTTGCTCTGAAGCCGTGGGGGGTGGCTGAAAGGCCAGTGGAGGCAGATGTGGGGCAGCTGGGGTGGAGGAACCATGCTGGTTGGAGGCATGTCATTTTATTAAAAACATCAAGTAAAATGGGGGGGCAGCAAGCAACCTCATGTCAAGAGGCTTCACCCACCACATGGAGGCATTGCCCAGTTCAGAAAGTCCCATAACATCTTTGGCGATTAGAGCACCTGCATGTGTGGGCCCTCGTGGAGCAAGGACGTGTTTGCAGGCTCAGGGACCAGCTGTTCTGCCACCACCCCAGGGACGGGGGATCCTCGCTTCCAGGGGGTGGGACAGAAGGGACCATGTCGGGACAGCCTCTTTCTGCCCATGCCTTTATTGCTTCCCCCAACTCTTTATTTATTACATCAAGCCCAGTTGCAATCTTACCACCAATCTGTATCTCCTGGGTGGGAATGATGGATGAGGAGCCCCAGCTCAGGTCACTGGGGCCAGGTTAAAGCTCCTGCTGGCACCCAAGGCAGCAGGATGAAGCCCATGCTGAGAGCGGGAGGGGGCTGTGTGTTTGGCGTGTTGTGGGCAGGGTGCCGGGGCAGGAGGCCCATGAAGAGCTGTTGGACGTGCTCCTCCAGGAGGAAGGATGATGGAAGGGGCAGCCAGAAGCCGCGCTGAAGGAAATGGTGATGGGGCACAGGGGAAAACCTCTAGCCCTGGGTGTGGAACAGGGTGGGGAATCTCCGTCCTTGGAGATGGGCAAAACTGGGCTGTGCAAGGCCCTGTGGGACCCAGTCTCTTCTTGGGGTCAGCCTAGTTCTGGGCAGGAGCTTGGACTTAGAGACCTCCCAGGCTGAATTTGGGATGGACAGTAGCTTTTTGCTCACTTTCATTCCCTGTCAATGAGTAGGCAAGGGAGGGTTATCTCTTTGCAGAGACAGTGTTGGTTAGAGGTGGGGCATTTTATTTCTTCCTGAACTGTTGCAGTTCTTAGTGTGGACGGATTTACTCAGTTATAGGAGCACCTTGCACCAGCGTGGCATTTCCTCTCTGGGACCAAGCTCTGCTGGCATGGGAATGGGTGGGTGGCTCTTGTGCCCTGGTAGGCATCCAGTGCTCTTTTCCTCTCCCGGAGCAGTTAAAGTCTTTCTGGGGAATGCCAGGGCAGATCCAGGCACCCTCCATCCTTTATCCCATACCCATGCTGTCTTTTGTAGCCAGGGCTGACCCTGCGGCAGGAGCCATGACTTTCTCCCTTCGCTTAAAAATAAAAACTGAACTAAACCCGAGAAATGTGAGCCCAGGGACTCTGGACTTTGATCCGTGGTGTTTGTGTGCACTTGTTAAGATTATTCTTCTGCTACGGGGACGGTTTTGGGAAGACTGGCAGCCCAGAGCTCAGCTGGGAATGAGAGACTGGTGGTAACTTCTGGTGCAGTTGCTTGCTTGGAAAGCAGAAGCAAAATGCAGGCAGGGGGAAAAATACTTGACTTTATAATAAAGTTCATAATAAAGAGGAAAAAAAATAAAAGAAGAAAACCCCACCAGCTTTGTAGCACAATGTGCTGCTGTTTGCATTTAGAGGAGAACAAAATGACAGTTTTGTCTTTGCTTGAAATGGTAAGAGCTAAACGCTGCCCTATGACCAAACGTCTGATTTATCTGGAAAGAATTGTCCCTGCAACCTCATTACGTGTAGAAGAAGCTCTTTATTTAGGATCACATACATTAAAGGGACACTGTTGAAAGATTTTTCTGTCCTCAGATGTAGTATAAAACTTATTTTGAAGCTTGTTTTCTCCTTTCAAGGGAGAAGAGAATAACTTGCTGTGTTTTTTCGTGCCTTTGAGAGCAGGGTGTAGATCAGAGGATCTGGGTAATCCCCGGTTTTCCAAGCAAATTGAAGCCCAAAACCCAGATGTTGACTCTGTTTTGATCGATCTTACTGAAAACTGTCATCTTGTGAGCCCTCTCCTGGCTGGGTGGCAGCAGGCAGCACACCGCCGGGACCGGGGGCTGACGCGGGTCCCCAGGCAGAGCTCTTCTGGCAAGATAAAGCTCTATTTATAGAGAGCCGTGGTGGTTATTTTTCCACAAAAAAATAGGGACATTCATTTCAGTTCCATTTCAAACGCAGGAAGCGATCATTTGCCAAACTGACAGAGCAAAATCAACAGGGGAAAAATGAGATTGTTGTTGTTTTTCATCCTTCTGGAGGCTCAGTGCTGGCGGTGGAAGGAGGGTGGGTCGGAAAGGAAAGGGCTGGATTCTCAACAGTGTCCTTTTAACGGTTGATTTGATAGACTGGACCTCAACTTTTTCTTATGAACAACTAAATAAGGCAATCTCAGAGCTTCTGCTGCCTAGAAATCATACACGCTGCATATCTCGCCAGGCCAGAGACAACTGGATGTCAGGATACAACCTTGTACGCTATTTCAGTGTAGCCGTTTCAAGGGTTTGAACAAAGGTATGAGAACAGAATTGAAGCCTTTTGTTGTAAAGGTGCAGTATCCCTGGCGTGTTACAACCTTACAGCATGTAGGATGCACTGAACTGGGAGAAGCTGTTATTCTTGCCTTGACAAATGCTTTTTCGTACACCAGGCTGACTCCGTTACTCCTTTCCCGATGGCGTTACGTGTTTGAGCACAGCGTGGATGCGAGAGATGCAAATTACCTCTCTAAAATAAACCAAACCAAAACGAGAGTGGCAAAAGCAGCGGGTAGGCAAATGGCATGCCTTGGTGTTTAAAAGCAAAGTGCGCTTTGAGAAGCGAGCTTATAAACTCCCGTGCCACGTGTAGGCTTGCGGAAGGAGTGAGCTGCTGAGATTGGAGCAGCCAAAAGCTCTGCCGCGTCGAGCAGCACGAGTCGGCGTGCCCGGCCCCGGAGACCCAGGGGAGGAGATACTGCACCTTTAGTCGCTGTATGCTGAGGGCCAGGTGTATTTGAGCAAAAAATGCAAACTTTGTTAAATTCTGAACTGTTTCTACTTGTGGGTATTTTTATCCCATTCTCTCTATTTCTAGACAGTGGAAGCTCTGCCTCTAACCGGGCTGGGGATTCTACTTGGGGCTCAGGACAGGTATGTTGTGAAACAAACCAAACCGATTAAAACAAACAAACAAACCCCAAAAAATCAGAAAAACCAAACCCAACCGCCAAACAAAGCAAATCCCCTCCCAAACCCGAACCCAATCAAACTGCAGCCTGCTGGCAGATGTGTGTGTCTGACGTGGCCTGTCACCGCTCGCCTTGTAAATGCCTTTTTTTTTTGTTTGTTTTGTTTTTTTTTTTTGTTTTGTTTTTGTTTGCTTATCGCTAGAAACAGATTGAAGTTGTTAAGAAAGGGCCAAGGTGTGAGTGCTGCTGACATGTACAGGTGGAAGCTTTCCTCCCATGAACCCTGCAGCTCTACATGTACCACAGGTAGTTATAAGAAGCAGCCAAATTCTGCACAACCGCTGAAATCACCTGGTGTGTGAGTCACTTTTATGTCTGTTAGGGATGGGAAGGACCTGGTGATGCGTAGGGGATCTCGTGATCTCTGGAGCTGGTTTAGCACGATCCCCGAATACGCTCCGCCCGGGTGCGAATGTGGGGAGAGGAGCCGGGGGCAGAGAGCGTGCAAAGCCCACAAACCTCACGGGTGCGTCGGGGACCCAGAGTTAGTGCCCAGTGTGTCCATCATCTTCCAAAACACCCTTCCGTCAGGGAGCGCAGGGACCTGCTGGGGCTCAGCAGGATCCCCAATCCTGTGCTGAATTGCAGCATATTGCCTCCTTTTTTTCTTTTTTCCCTCCCCTTTTTGACTGTTCAGAAGGGTTCGAAAAGCTCAGCTGCTTCCCCGCCGAGTGAAATTTTGAAGATTGTTCAGCTCTGGCAGGAAACAAAACAGCATTTGGCTTTTTGATTTTTGTTTTGTTTCTCCCACTCCTTCTACCCTGGAGCCTGATCTCGGCTGCGAGGGTGTAAATCTGGAACAGGGACATAGATGCCAGGGATATCAAAACCGAGCCTGTATTCTTTTTGCATAAATTCCCCCCTTTTTGCCCCTCCAAAAAGCTTCACGCCACCTGGTCTCTCAGGCCTGTGGGTTGTGCGCTCGCCTGCGCCGCTCCCCCGTCCGTGAAATAATCCAGATCCTGCGGTGCTTCTGGAATTAGAAAGAAGGAAAAAAG
>VXBO01005456.1:47181-60040 GCA_013400135.1 Rhinoptilus africanus | reverse complement strand
AAAGGAAAAAAAAGAAAAAAGGAAAGAAAGACAGGCTGCCTTTCCACCCTGCATCATTTAATCGCCTCTTGAATTATAGTTTAGTCAGTCTGAGATATTAGCAGCAGAGAGAGCAGGTTTTGGTATTAGCAGCTTGAGATAAGATACTGCAATCACTGCTGAGTGGGGAATAACTCAGAGAGTGGGGGGGCGCCCACCCAACCCTGGGCACCTCTCCTTGCAGGGCAGTTTTGCGGGCTGAAAAAAGTCCCCTGGCCAACCTGGAAAGCTAGGGTTAGCTTGCTGAGAGCTAACAATAAATCTTACTCCTGATCAGTACATTTTCCTGCCCAATTCACTGAGCTGGCATTGCTCCCCCCCATCACTGGCCCTCGGGAGAGCTCACCGCAGCCCCCCAGCAAGGCACAGCCTGCTGCAGCGCCGGCAGGAAGGTGAAAAAGCCCTAATTGTCAGAAAACGCTGCTGAAATGATGCACCAAAGGTGGAAAGAAGGGTATCTATCCTTCTGAAAGAACAACTCTTTCCAGAATTGCTCCATACATCCGGATTTTGAAAGCTCTTCAGGCTGAAAACCAGCCGCTGCTGCCCCGAGAGCCCGACGCAGCCAGGGGAGCCCATGGGGCACGGTGCCGTACATCAATAGCTCCCACCAGCTTTCCCGCTGTCACATCTCCCAGCAAATGCCTGGAGAGCAGGGTTTCGTTGCTCAGATGGGACCGCTGGGACATGCGGATGGGGACAGGCTCACACCGAGTTGCCAGCTGAGCTCTCGGCAGATTACAATCCTGGCTGGGAGCTGGAGCTGCCTCCTGGCCCCAGGAGCTGGGATGGGTCCAGTGCTCCCATCCATGATGGTCCTGGGGACAAGGCTCTTAGGGAGCAGGGACACCGTGCAGAGGGAGAGCAAGGTCTGGGTACCCTCTGATGGCCCTGCAAAGCAACAGGAGCAGCAGCTCTCACGGTGGCTCTCCCAACAGCGGCTGCTTTAGCTCCGGGGGGTTGTTGGCTCTGGCCGTGCAGTGGTGTCCGCACGGAGCTTCCTTCTTATGGGAAGACATCGCAGCAACTGGCCTGGGGGAGACGGACCGAGTCAGCCCTGCCGGGATTCAGCCCTGTACCATTAGAAACACAACGTGCTTCAAAGCTTGGGTTCGCACCTTTCAGATTTGGCCTTAGGCAACCAGAAAGCCACGCAGAGCTCTGGGCAGCACCGCGAGGAGCAGCAGCCAGCCCCCGCTGCGCGTTTAGCCTTTGGGCAACATCCCAGCTAAAGCCCTGGTTCAGCCCAGGGCTACTGGCCCCGGCTCCTGTCAGCCCCTGGTAAATGAAGCAGCACGGTGTGTCCGAGAGGGAAAGCAGTGCTCTGCTAACATCCATTTTACAGACAGGGAAACTGAGCCCTGGGCTGGTTAAGGCTCTGCTTTTGAAGCAAATCTGCCCAATATCAGCCCATTTCCAGACTAAAGTGGCTTCCACCAGGACAGGTTCTGGGTAAGCAGCGAGCTGGGATCAGCTCCGCTCTCCATCCACCCCCTACACCGGATGAGTCCCCATGCCTGACCTGGTGGCCCCTGCAGATGTCCTGAGACGCAGATGAGCCATCGATCCCGAGATGCCGATGAGCCATCGATCAGGGGCTGGGGAGGGAAGGACACGTACAGCGTACATTTCCAGTAAGCAGTAAATCCAGCAGCTTTGCACTTCCAAGAGGTATGAACGCAGCTCCGTGGGATGGGAAGGTCCTCAGCAGATTAAAGTCTTTGCGAGCTTCACAACTCGCTCTCATTTGCTCGGGATTCACGGACCTAAATGGGCTGGGGGGGGAGGCAGCAGGGAGTACCACGTCCTTGGTGCTCATTAAATGCAGCATCCTGAGAGCTCCAGGGACCACTCTGGCAGGGAGGGACCAGCACCCCTCTGTCCTTGCCCCCCCAGCTGTGGGTGGGTGGCTGGTGACACCTCCAGCAGCCCCACACTGTCCCACCAGCAACCCACTGTCACACACCAGTTCCTGAGCCGCCCTGGGCTCCGGCTCTCCCTGCAACCCGCTTATTCCTCATCCATCCCTGCTCCTCTGCCCTTGTGACACAAAGTCCCTGCAGTGTGACCTGGGTCTGTGCTGCTGCATGGCACCGAGTGACTCCTCGGGTGCTGGCTGCGACCACCCAGCGTCTCCCAGGGATGAGCCCTCGGGGCTGCCTCAACAACCACACCGGCACCAGCAGCCTCACCCGGGATCTCCAAAGAGATATACGTTGCTGCCTTAAAAAAAAAAAAAAAAAATCACAAAAAAGGGTAGGGAGTTTCCATAGCTACAGCTTTACATTGCTCTGGCAAAGGCGCAGGTTCAGCCCGTGTAACGAGAAGCGAGCGGAGTGTTTTTCCCACTCCAGCCCAGCAAGGCGTCACGGTGCATGAATAAAGAAGTGAAGAGGACAGAGAGAGCTCAGTGAGTCTGGAAATAGCGCATAAATGATAAGGACTGGCAATAACATAAATGAGGAGGACTGGCGTGTGAGGCTGCCTCTAGCTCTGCACTCCCTGCCCTGCCCGACCCATCACTTGTGTGGGGCGCGAGTTTGCGGGTGGGGAGGGAAGGAGCCCCCACAGCCCCCCTGTCATCAGCACAGCCAGCATGACAGCCACCTCCACACCGCTTCATGTGGTCAGAAACCGCTTCATTTAAATTATTGTCTGTCTGCTGCTCCCAGGGCTGGTCTTCCAGAGGTTGGGAGAGAGTGCAAGGAGTGAACCTGCAGGGATTTACTGCTGCTGCCCATGCAGAGTCACTGCCCATAGGACCTGGGGACATGGGACGTGCCTTACTTCATATCCGTGCTTTCCACAATGCAACGTCCCACGCTTCGGGCTGGCGGCAGCACCGCAGCTCGTGGGGAAAGACGCAGACGTTTGCAAACCGCTCTGATCATGAACAAGAATGCGACGGGCTTCCTCATTGCTTGCAACCAGGCGCTTTCCTACAGGCAGTAAAATCTCCTTATGTTATCCTTTTTAATAAGGATTTATCATTGCTGCATCAGGGGAATTAATACAGACCCGTCTGAGAGGGTAATTTTCAGATTCTTGGCAACTTACGCTGACTCGGTTCCAGTAGATTTTCCTTTTTTCCTCACCTTAATTCTGTTACAGCTTTTCCTGGGAGATGAGAGAGGGAAAGATTTAACTCAGAGGAAAAAAAAAAAAACCCTCAACAACAAAATCATGAGCAAAAAAGCAGAAAAGATAAAGTAATTCATGCAGCTCAGCTGAAAACCATCATTAGGCGAATAAAGAAACAGGAAAAAAACCTTCGCACAAATCGCTCCACTCAAACCATGTGGGCTTAGCAGAGCTGCTGGGATCAAATGTTTGAAATATCGACTGTTCCCAGGGACAGCATCTTTCAGAAATCAAAACACACGTGATGGATCTTTTTGCCTAGCGTCAGCACTGGGGCGACGCAGCCCTGCCTTTGAAATGACTCCTGGATGCTCCAGAGGCCCCTGAGGGGGATGCGGCGGCTCGTGCTCCCCCCACTCACACCCTGCCATCTTCTCGCCATCCCCGGGAGCCGAAGCAAGGACACCATCGGCACCCAAAGGTGGGGCTGGCGAGGCTGGTGGGGCAGGGCTCTCCCATCGCTTCTGCCGGCGCCTGTGGGTGTGGGGCTCCAGGCTCCCCAGCTCCTCGTGTTTGCGGCACATCGGTGCCGGCGTCTTCCCCAGCAGGCTGCAGTTGCCCCCTTCCTCACTTAAATGACGCCTGACTCACGGCACCTCAAAGGACTAGAAAATGCCAAGGAGCTTCTTTTGGCAAGCCAAGCCTTAGACCAGCGCTTCGAGTCACCCCGGAGTGTTGGAGCCCTTCCTCGGCCTCGCCGAAGGGTGGATGGGCTGGGGTACTAACAGCAGATTCCCGCAGCCCTGGGGGAGCCAGATCACGTAAACCCCTAGGGATTAGCACGCAGAAATGCCACCATCCATCCTGGAAAGCAGGAGGAGACTCTCACGCCAGCGCTGCCCCACTCCACCCTACGAATCCCAGCTGAATCTCACCTTCCTTCACTTGCGTGGTGAGCTCACTTGGCTCGAAAGCGTTTGCTTGAACTCCTTGGGCAGTAGGCACATTAGGCTGTTAAATAACACTTTCTGCCCCAGAGCTAAGCTTGCCGATGAACTGGGAACACAAAACCAACACAGCAAAACCTTTCGCTGAACCTAGGCTGATTTTCTGAGCTCTCTAGCCATCACCCCGGCCAACATTGATGCCGTAGGACCACAGCGAGCACTTCATTAACAGCCCCCCTCAACGGCAAACCATACAGAGACCTGCTTAACTGATAAGTTTAAGTCTTACAAACCTCAGACTTGCAAATGTGAGCGTCTCCACTGCCCTGTGCCTGGTTAGCGGAACAAAGCCTGTCGAAACGCAGGCGCCCGGCTCGCCATGGAGCTCTGCCTGCAGGAGATGCCCCTTGCGAGGATAAACAGACCACAGGTCTCCTCTGGGAACAGGGAATGCATTCATTCAAGCCACGGGCCTGTTTAACAAACCAGCCTGCAACCTTCCTGCTCCTGGGCTTGACAGCGGAGAGCCTGGGAGCCCAGGAATTTCTGCCGTGATCGCAGGATGCTTCAGTTCTGCTGCTGGTTGAAGTGGGCGATCATGAAATTGCACAAGATTGGGACACTCGGGTTAGACGGCGATGTTAGCATTCCTACCAAACAAAGCACTTCTTCTTTGCAGGCTCCTGTAAATGTTCTCATCCTTATTCATTTTTGGAAATCTTCTCTTTTCGAGCAGAACCCAAGCGCTGTCTACAGCACCAGGGTGCCAGTGTTAGGCATTCCTGAGGCTGGGCAACTCTCATCCTCTGCAGGCACCAGCACCGCCATAACCCAGCAATATTCATGCTTTACATTTGCTACCAATCAAGCCAGACAACATTTTAACGACCTATCCTTTGTCTGTCAATTCAACAATATAACATAATATTTACACAGGTATCCAGAAAGCAAGTAAGATCGGTGCTTGGTTTCTCAGAACCCGATACCGCAATCTTGTGTTTTCTATAACCTATGTTGTTTTATTTAAAAATACAACAAAAACAAAGATGTGATGCCAGAAACACAAGGGAAAATATGTGCAACCAAGAAAAGCCGACTTTCTGTGGGCTGAATCTGCTCCCACCAGCTACCGTGAGAATCAGGAATAACTCTGGAGAAGTCAGTTATGTTAAACTGTTGCAAATCAGAAAAAAAGCAAGCTGGAACTGTCTAATATTAATTGTATAAATATTGTGATTGTCTTTACCTCAGAGGGATATGGCTGCCCACAGGATGTCGCATCCAGGCTGGCCGGAGGGGATACCCGCAGGCCTCCTCTGCAAAGAGCAGTCGGGACCATCCTGCAGGTGAACCCGGATTGAAACAGCCGTGATTAATCACGGAATCATTACGGCTGGAACAGACCTTTTTGATCATCAAGTCCGACCGGTAACCCAGCATTACCAAGTTATCACTAAACCACATCCCTCAGCACCACGTCTGCCCGTCTTTCAAGCACCTCCAGGGATGGCGACTCCACCACTGCCCTGGGCAGCCTGGTCCAACGCTTGATAACCCCTTCCATGAAGAGATTTTTCCTAATATCCATCCTCAGCCTCCCCTGGCGCAACTTGGAGCCATTTCCCAGCTGCAGCTCAGCCTGCCCCGCTCCTCTGCTCCCCGACACCCTGCATGGTGGGCACCCCCGGCACTTCTTACAGCTTAACACTTCCTACACCCCTGAAAAATTAGGGTTTGTGTCTCCGAGGTTCCAAACACCCTGGGAGCTTCTGCCCAAGTTGGGATGAGCTCATCGGCACCAGCACCTGGATCGGAGCTGCCCTTCTGCGGGTACATCCTCGGCTCTGGAGCAATCAGTAAGACATCTGGGAGAGTAAGACATTTGGTGACATCTGGGTCACCTGGAGGGGTTTGAGAAACACCTTTTGAGCTCTTTAATGCATTTGGATTGGGAAGGGGGGGCAGCTGGAGCAGCCAAACCACACAGCTTTTTGCCTCTCCCCGGTTGCACAGGGAAAGGCATCTCAAAGGAAAGCCACGGGACAGACCTAAGTTTGAACGATGCCCCCAGCCTCTCCTTTGTGTAATGTAACAATAAAACCACAAAATCCACCTAACAGCAATCCCAAATCAACACTTATTACCCTTCGCCTCCCAACTCCACTCCCACTCTCGCAGCAAAGCTATTTTTCCCCCAGATCCCACCACTAATCTTCCCAGGGCTTAGCTACCCAGCAGGCGACACTGATGACACCAAGACGCCTCCTTTGCCTTCCATGTGAGAGCCTTACAAAAAAATTGCATCCCTGTAAATCCCTGCTCGCCCTGGCTCACAGAGGGAGGCGGGGAGAGATCCCCAGCAGCGGGGCCATGCATTTCATAGCCCGGGAACTGCAGCACTTGCCCAAAACTGAGCCTCTGGCAGCCTCGATACTCTATTTTCTCCCCAAGGAGGGGGTTCAGCTTGGATTGCCACAAAAGACATCATGCCTCGCTATGTAACTCACGTATATTGTGCTAACTAAAGAGTGTCAACCTGCACGCTATTGTTCTGCGGATGCAAGGGTGGGAAGGCAGGAGGGAGAAGGAGCGTCGCTGCCTGCAGGGACAATGCACCGGGGAGGGAGAGCCTCCCCGCTCCGCACAGCCTCTCGTCTGGCGATGAAGCTGGCAACAGACAGAGGAAAGAGTTAATGGTTCGCCAAAGCTCAGGCAGGAAGAACCCACGACTGGTCTTAAACCAAATCCACGCTCAGAGCAAAGGGAATCCAGATGCAAAGCCCAAGCAACACCCTCTGCTTCAATGGGGAAGGAAAAGAGAGCTCTGTACTGGGATTGCACTGTCCCTGCTGGTCACGGCAGAAAATACTGTATTATTTCCTAGGGGAAAAAAAACCAAACATCCAAACAACCCAGAGGGGCGAAGGTGGAATACTGGGAATAAAAATGAGCAATGCTATTTATAGGTGGGTTATTTTTCTCACGGGAAAGGGTGCCTGTAAGTGGATGTTTTAGCAGAGCTGCGACGTGCAGGCTGTAACGCAGCCGCTTTGGGGACTCCTCCGGCACTCGCCTGTGAAGTCCCGCTGTCCCCAGGCAGGTTCCCGCACCATCACAGCAAATGCCAGCTGCGATGGAGCCCGGTTATCATCTTTTACAACAAAGCCCAAGACATCGCGCTGCTGTGATCAGTGCTGCTGTGATGAGTCTTTCCATCTCCACACATTTTGATCCGCTTTGGTTGAAGTGACTCGAGCTGGGGAGAGGTCGGGGGAGACAACGAGTTCTGAATCCATCACCGGGCTGCGGCCGGTCCCCAGAGAGTTTTCCAAGCAGCCACATCACCCAGCAATCTGGGTATTTATCTTCCCCCAGACAGCCAGTTTCCTTTCATTAATGACAATGTGTTTTCCCCTTTAACCTCAAACAGTCCAAACTCTCCGTGAATAAAGAGACAACCTGGCCTCGGCTGATGCCAGCGCAGATCCCAGAGGAACAGGCAGAGCTACAAGAGGCCACCTTTGTCCATGCTGGTCCAGCCTAGATTTTTTAGGCAGCTGAGGAACAAGGGATCACTCTGCACAGCAAAAAATGAAACCACAAAGGACTTTTCCTCCCGGTTTCCGCTCCAGCAGAAAGCAAGGAAATCCCAGCTGTGTGGTGCGCCCACCGCTTGCAATTCCCCCAATGTAATGAGCTTATGAGCTTCTGCGGCTCAGACCCTGTGATGAACTTGTACCCAGAGAAAAGCCACAGCGTGGCCTCAAAGCCATACCTAAAGCTGGCAGTGCAGAGGGCTTCGTCCCCCGCCTGGCGAGAAGATCGTCTCCTTTATCCCCTGCCCAAGAGAGGCCAACCAGTGCAGCCTTCAAGAGCCTCAACTGGAGTTTAGTGGCAATTTAAAAACCCTACAAGCTTTTCCACCAAAGCCTGTTTTTCAGGCTGGCAGCTCCCGATGTTTATCTCATCACCTGGGTTGTCTGTAATCGGTGTCTCGGATGGAAGGGAGACACGGACAGGGCTGGGGAGCGGGAGCAGCGAGTGGCCGGCGGGAAGGCAGGGCTGATGAAGAGGAGGAATAAGGCAGATAGGGAATAGGGAAGGGCAGGCTGGGGTGTGTGGGTTCCGAACTGCTCGGAATGGCTCAGAACGGCTCAGAACAGCTCTTGATGCTCCTCTGCACCACTGACATGGCCTCATGGCAGCATCAGATGAGGCCGAGGAGGGCTGGCACCGGTGCCCGGGATGGGATGGTCCCGCTGTCAACTCCAGGACTCCATGGGCACCCCCTGATCTCGCTCACCTCCCACCCTTCCCTCAGAGAACATCGGTGGGAAAACAAGAAAGAAAAATGTGTGAGACCGCGACGTGATTTCCCCCCCATCACAGCTCTCCGAGTTTGCCCTGCGGCCAAGGTAAGAAGCCGGGAGTGATTTCTGGCAGTAGTGCCTGCAGATGCAAGGCTGGTGTGAGTGACAGCAAAGCCACATCTCTTCCCTCCTGCCACACGCGAGCAGCGTCCTTGTCTCCTGGGTGAGGGAAGGGGATGATGGCTGGCGCTTGGCTTCTGCCAAAAATTCANGCTCAGAGCCGGTTGCTTTATCCACTGCTAATGACATTTATTTTCTTTTCAGAGCCTCAGGGAAAACTCCTTCTCTCGCCCTCCCTGCTGATGTGAACCCTGCTGCCCTATTATGCTGCTCCGAGACCTTTTTTTCCTGTTGAACTGCTGGTGGTCTCCCCTGCACCCCCTGTCTGCGCCCCCCAGCCCGCTCCTCCCACAGCCAGACACACGCTTCCCCGGCCTCATCCAACCAGCATTGAACTAAAGAGAAAAACTCACGATTTTTTCAGGTTGGATCAGGTCCCCCTGGCCTGGCGAGGACGGGCTGAGACTTGCTTTTGGGTTTTTGGTAACTTGCCTCTAAAATGTCCTTCAGAAAAAAGGCAATTATCACAGTGCCATTAAGGCTTTCCCCATCGCACGGCCAGATAACTCGCTGGGAGTCTTTTGAAATAACCTTTAAACAATAGATCCTGTCTTGTTTACTGAATGTTTTTGAACTCAACAGTAATGCATCCAGATGTCACCCGTGTCTACTGTAGGCCTGACTATTTCTGGAAACACACCAAGGGCAAATTGCTCGGATAATGTCAGATATGGTTGCAGAGAGAATGTGACAAGTTTCCATCTCTTTGATAAAAGCTGTGGAGCAGAGAGATGTTTCCCAGGGCGGCCGAGCCGCGTCCACCTTCAGCTGCAGCCCTCCCCGGGGCTCCTGGGCAGGTACGGGCAGCACTCGCTTTCCAGCTGGGGAGAAAATTAGCGTTACTGTCAAGCAAAGCCCGGCAAAGCTCACAAACAGCCATGCTGGGTGGTGTGTTGCTGCAGGTGGCTTTTGTCCTGGAGGTAAGGGATGGGGAGAGAAGCATTGGAGACAGCGAGGAGGGGCTGAGCTGCCCTGGTGGCCAGGCAACCTTGGGGAAGACGTCTCTGCCCGTCTTGTGCCATTATTCTGGATGAAGCCGAACACCAGCTCTCACCCATCACAGGCGCTTCCTTCAACGAGCAAGATAAACCTCTGCCTGCGGTGGGAGGGTAAACAGAAGTCCCCCAGCCCCTGATTCATCCGTCTTCACTCCATGGCCCGCCAAGAGGAGCACCAGCGCACGCTGAGGGAGATGCCACCGTCTCCCAACAGTGTCCCAGGCTGCAGCACACACTGCTGCCCTTCCAACTCCCAGTCACGTAGGATGGGGAAAAATCATAGGCTTTGTGATTTTGGCCTAAATCGGTTCCGTTCCCGTCCCCTCTCTGCACTGCTCAGCACAGGCACCTTGAGAACCACACAGTCCGCAGGAGCCAGGTCCCCTCTGGCATCCCCCAAACTCCTATTAACGGGTCATGGCTGTCATTAAGCTTTCCAGGGCCCAATGATGTTTCAAAATGTTATTATGATTTAAAATATTGTTCCCCAATCTTTCCAGCTGACCTCTGCCCAGGGCTCACAGGTTCCCGAGGTCCCAGCCTTGTCTGGGTTGGCCTGGAAGGTCCAAAGAGGGTCAGAGTCCACCACCCAACCAATTTGTCATCCCTTTGCCCCTCTGCGGTGCTGGGATATGTGCTTTGTTTCCTCAGGCAGAGGGTGAACCAATCCCGCCTACTGTAATAAATTAGATCATGAGGAGAGAAGGACACAACAGACGACGGCACCGGGAAGAAGTGTAAATTCGAATGGGAATGAGTTGCAGGTTCAACCCCAACACCTGCCACCTCTCCTCCATCCCTTCCCTGCTCTTCTTCAACGTTAAAAGTTGCCCGACAAGCCGCGGCTGCCGGGGCCCTGCCAGCAACAAGCACCTCTTCACTGGCCATGTCCTTATCCATATCCATGACAACACGACAGCCGCGAACCAGAACACGACGAGCGAGAAGGTGCCGCGTTATCCTCATTTCTTACACCAGCAGTAACACAGCTAAGCACTGCGCAGCCAAATTAAGAGCTCCGAGGTACATAAATAAATACCTTACATTTTGGCCAGCGGTAAAAACCCCTCGCTGTCCCCCGTGCTGGGCACCGGGGACATACCCTGATGTGCCCAAATGTCAGTGGCACAGATTTCTTCAGCCTGCAAGGGTGCCGCGGAGCTCTCTGGGCTGCACACAAATGCCCGAGGGCAGTAAGTACCTTGACGTCTTTGTATCTGTTCCCCAGCAAAACTTTTGAAAGAGCCTAAAAGGGGTGTTTAGGTATGGCTGCGGGGCCAGTAGGTGTTCTGCGGCTTTAGACATGGGAATACCTTTGGAAAGACATGGGTTAAGGAGCAAGTCCTCTGTCGCTTCTGAACATGCTCTCCTTAGATTGCAAATCCCGCAGGGCCAAACCTTTAGGTTCGGCTCTTGTGTCACCTACACAAGGGTTTGGGGACTGCTGCGTTTGCAATGGAGAAGGATGAGGAGGAGACAGGACAGGTAGCCCAATCTTCTCTTTGCTGGAAAGCAGAGAGAAACACGGCAGAGATACAGCCAGTAACCACAGTGCTGGTAACGTTCTGCAACTCTTCTGTGCTCAGGTAGGCACAGGTACTTAAGAACTGCCTGTATTCGCACTCTGCATTCACTGACAAGAAAACAGAGAGGAACAAATTCTGTTTCCTTCCTTTCCCCTCACATCCCCGCATCTTTCCTAAGTGAGAACCGATGTACTGTGGGGTGATAAATCAACATCAGTCACTTTGCGGGGGATTTTGTTGAAGTTCTTTATATCTCCTGAGCGCCAGCACCATTCCCCAAGAGGTCCTGTCATCGCTCTGCACAGAAATCCTGACATGCAGAGGAAGGAGGTTACACTTCTAATTACAGCTGCACGGTCTTTAAGGTGTTTGAAATCTCTTTTCATCAGCTGACAGCCGTAATGCATCCTTCTGCTCGTTTTAGGCGAGATGAAAACCAACCATAAAAGGCGGCAAACAACCTTCCATTATTCACACACCATCGCAACAGGGCAAGCGCCCAAATACAGGTGTGCGGGTAGTTCAGGCGCTTAAATTGACATAAACTATTTCCCCTTAACAGCATTATAATTTAGTTGCTTTCTCAGTGAAGACAAGACGCAATGACTGAAAAAACCCCATCATTCTGGGTACTTTTGCTCCAACGAGATCACTCGGGAGCACTGCCTGCACTCGAACCATCAGGATACCTGCCAGGTTTCCTAAAATGACAGGCATCCATCATGAAAGACTGAAGCGCGTGATTTTACCATCTAGGTTTTATGCTGATTTCGCTGCTCATTTTAGGCTGGAAGACAATCTGTTGAACCTCAAAGTGCAGTCTTCTCTTACCTTTAATTTATTCTGTCAGAAAACTGTCTACCTTAATGAGTATGAGCACACCCCCACTACCTTCCTAGTTTGGTGATCTGTTATGTCGAATATAAATAATCCTGTCTGAAACCAGTCGATATGGGGAAATGAAAAGCCACCTTCCCTTGGGGGATTTCTCTCTCCCTCCCACAGCCCACCCCCCCTCCGCCGAACCCGCAGACTACCTTTAATGTACCGAGCAACCTCCATGTGCTTCTGAGAGCGCAGACCTGGACGGCTGTTGTATGAACCGAACAGTAACAAAAACAACCCGCACATAATGATGCTCTCCCCTTCCTTCCATTCACCGCTGGATTCCTCCCCATCACCATCGCTTTGCGAGCTGGTTTGCTGCCTAACCTGGGGTGATCTCTACAAGCTCACCTGGATGGAGCGAGGGGTTCCCACATCCTCCGGGGACCAGGACGTGAGGTCGGAACAAACCCTTTTGCTAGACGCATGGCTCCAGGTGAGAAGTCCAGACAGGCGACCAAGAGAGGCCGGTTTCAGCCCCACGCCGAGCGCGCAAAGGAGGGTGAGCTGTCCCCCGGGCAGAGAAGGACACGACCCACACACCCAGGCAGGGCATGGGATGGGGGCAGCTTTCCCACTCCATCCCTGAGAGACGCTTTCATGACCTCCTTCACAGGCATGGCTTTGAAATTAAAGATGCTGCAGGACCAGGGAAAATCAAGCCTGGAGCATCCCGGTATTTTTCAGCCTGGTCTAAGCCGGTGGGACTTGGCCAGTCCCCCTGAGACAGGCTACCGGGGAGCAGATGCTGTGCAATTCTCCATGTCCCTGTTTGCTCTTCCTCCCCCCTCCAAACCCCTTCCCAGCCCCAACTCTGGCAGTCAGGGCTAGTCCTCTGCCTGCCCTCCTTGCAGGCATTCCCCCCGGGACCGGGGGTTAGCTGCCGGTTCCCA
>VXBO01005456.1:15353-46632 GCA_013400135.1 Rhinoptilus africanus | reverse complement strand
GCAGTTTGGCCGAGGGAGCCTTCACCCCCAGCGCAGGGAAAGCATCCCAGCCCCTACCAGGGAGAAAACAAAGGCAGCCCCTGCAGTGTCCCCCGTTTAGCCCCCCCCAAGGGACCCAGGGTATTTTACACATGACGTGACTTTTTTTCTGTCTGTTTTTTTCTCTCTGGTTTTGGTGACAGCCACCCCTGGGGAGGGGAGCATCTCTCCTCTTCCCAAATCCATGCCCATTCCAGAACAACCAGCATTACTTTATCAGTCCTCATCCACAGCTTTCTCCGCAGATGCCAATGCTGTACGGGGCACATTCAGCACGAGACTTGGTTGGTGTCAGGATGGTTATCACATCCCGGAGCTGGAAAGAGCAGGGTTTGGTAATAGCAGAACCTGGGATAAAACCTGGCGATTTGCGTCACGGCCACCCCTCTAGCCAGTGGGCAACCTGCAGAGGGACCGGCACGGAAAGGACTGTCACAACCATGCACAGAGGTTGTCCCCTTGCCCCACGCTGGTGTGACAGAGAAGCAAAAACCGCCTCAGCTCTCCCCTTGCATCCCCTGGGCTCGTCCGTCTCTTTCCCCGGGCCCTCTGCAGAGCAGCAGCTTTGCTCCCCCGGGGCACGGAGGATGCTCGGCATCTCTCGGGAGGCCCTGCCAGCCCTGCCTCGTTGCACACCCTGCCATCAGCTTCTGCTGCTGTCACCCACGTCCTCTGCAAGATGTCAAGCTCCTGGGGTAGCGGGGACCCTTCCGCAGGCCACTGCCTCCTCCAGCCCCCCCGCCATGAGGCTGTGAAGATGAGCGCGTTCAGCCCGGAGTCCCTCCGTCCGTCGGGATGCATGACTTTTGTCCCGCAGCGTTCATTTCCCTGCCCTGACTTATGTTTGCCATCCCAAAAGCTAACTTAATTTTTCTCTTCGGCAGTTTTAGCCCGTCGATACTTGTTCTGTCCTTGTTGACTGATGAGAATAATTAGTGTCTCGTCCTTTTATAGCACATCTGCTCTTTTTAAGATGGTATCGCTTATAGCACTCTTTTAATCTATAGAGAGGGAAACAGTTGCCTTTAATTAATTGCTCCCCTAAATAAACTAATTACTGGCAGTAATTTCAGCACACTTTGCACGCAGTTCAGACGCCCGTGCAGAGATCTGAAAGGCAGCCACTCATCTAATGACAAGAAATGAAAGCAAGGGGGCAAAATATAGTTTATCTTAACAGAGTCCACTTAAGACTATTAATGTTTAATTATTATAGACCGCATCGGTTAGTACTGAGCTGTCTGTGTCACGGTTCCTGTTGGCTTTTCCTTCAAGGTTTCTTGGACTACGTGCAAAAGACATTGAAACGCTATGCCACGAAAAAAACCCCCAATTTTAGCTTTTCATTACTTTTGTGGGTCAAAGGTCATTGCCGAGCAATTTATCATTGTATCTTTGCACAGAAATGTGAACGATGGATGTTCTTTGCTTGGGCCATTCATTTCGGTTTCAATGCCTGGACTCCTGTACTGCAATAACCATCCTCCTCGCTGCCCCGTGGGTATGGCAAAGCCATTCTCCACTAATCTGAGCCCAGGAGAAAATCAAGGAGAAGCAATGTTATAACAAGGATTTAGCAAATTCTTGGGCTGCTTTGAGCAAATACAGACTTTGTTTTCCCAAACTAACACGAGGTCCACTTACTCTAAGAGCAATTACATGAAGATCAGTCACCTACGAAGAAGACAAAGGGTTTTATAATATATTCCTGCATTGCAGCGATGGGAAAGTTCTCCGTTGTGAGCATGGTCTCGTCATGGTAGGGGCTGCACAAACCCAGAGCGCAAAGAGCCGTGATCCCCCAGACTTTGCAACATACATTTTTACAGAAGGAAAGTGCTAATTAGTACCCGCAGTTTGGGAGCCTGTCCATGGCTCGTGGAGCTGGCAGCTGGCCACCCACAACTTTTATCAACCTTTCTTGCCATTTGGGAAGTGTCCGGTGCCTGCCAAGTTTTGTGGAATAAACAGACCAGCAGCGGCCAGGAGCCAAATCGTTTGTAGGTTTTAAATACAGCGTTTGGGTTATAATCACCTGTTTCCTCCACCATCACCAATGGGTTATGCCCAGCATAAATCCTTCGGTGAGTTCACACATTCACACTCCTGCACCCAAAAATTCTTGGTTTCCTCACGCACGACCCAGGACTCAAACTGCACAGGAATATTTTATGTTCTTCCCTTCACTCAGCACCTAAGGTGACTCTCCAGGTTTTTTTCCACCCATCTCCAGCTCGTTCCATCCTTAGGGAACAGCTCGTAACGTGCTGCTCTCAGGAAGGGCAGGTTCCCATGTGGTTGTCATGACCCTGGAGACACCTTCCTTCTGAGACTCCCTTCACCTAGGGGTTATGTGACCACAAACCCCAACCAAACCTGGGTATTGCTGGGAGCAATGGGCTGCCGAAACGTTAGCCCAGCTTTCTGTCTGTATTCCCGGTGCTCCGCCAGCCTGGGGGATAGTGGTGCCATTTCCAGATTCAAGCCTCTCTCAGCGACTGCAGTTTGGTGGGCACGACACACACCCGGTGCGTGGCCTGCCAGGGGTGCAATACAACACACATACCTCCCAAACAGGGCTAATTTGTACTGGAGAGCAATTAATACCGCTAAAGGGTCACACTGCTTCTGCCAGTGCTTTGCTCCGATGGGGAAACCCGGCGTCAGGGCTCTAATAAACCACCCCCGTGTGGTTTGCAGACACACACCAGGCACCTTCTGCCTGTTGCAGGCCCTGGGAGCGGGTTTGGACAACACAACCTTGTCGGCACCTGCCAAACACTGGCTTTTTCCATTTCTAAGGGCAGAGCCTTTCCTTTGCTGCTGTCTGACATTTAATTTTTTTTTTGCTTTAAGCTCCCCAGCAGTAAATAGGACGCCATATGTACTCTTTGCAGGAGGAAGCTTACCTCCTGGTGGTGACCGCTGCTCCCCGGTCCCGATGGAAGTGCCAGGCACTTTCCTCTGCTTCTTCTCCGCCACTATGGAGGTGCCTTCTCTCGGCCAGTCTCCAAGCTGATCCCAAGTATTCACAACAGCAGCCTGGCAGGGCTCTACTGCATCCTCCTCCTCTCTCTGGGATGCAGGTACCTGCTCCCCTTTGCTGGATTTAAATGCAAACTTTTTTTGTTTAGGTGAGAACAGCAGCCTGGTCTTCAGGTCTGTGCTCTTCCATAGCAGCCTTTCTCCCCCCTGCTTTAATCACCCACGATGTAGGAACCACCTGGCTCTTAAACACAGCCCTAAGAGCTGCCCATGACCAGGACCTCGCTCAGAGGGAATAATCCTTCCATGGACATCTGGGCCACAGTGGGAAGAGTGGAGAATCTTCTGTCACAGCCTTGGGAAGCCAAAGAGACCATATCTCCTGGAAACATCTTCCCCTGCAAGCTTATTGTCCCCTTTAAGGTTGTCAAGGGGTTTGTAGGGCAAGCACTCCTTGTACAGAAGCCATGTGGAGTTCTCTGAAGAAAATTATATTTTTTCACTATTTCTACCCTTTATTAGACCTTCTGCTAACTTGTCTGTCACAAACCTCAAGCGCGCAGGGCCTGCAGCCTCTGTCATTCAATGCGCCAACACTTTTGCTAAGCTGATAAAGCTCCATCTTCGAACTCCTCAGGCTCTTTTGGCCCCACGTCCTCCCCTGGATCGGCTCCTCTTGATGCTGATCCCGGCTTGCTGTGTAATCTTCAGGAAGCAGCTTAGTGCCAGAAAGCGATGGCTAGAGGAAAAGCAAGAAGAAAGGCTGGCATCAAAGAGCAGAGCCCCACGCAGAAGGGCTCAGCACCAACCCACCCCCCTGGAAGCTCACACGGCAGACAGCCCTTCCCCTGGACTCACGCCCATGGAAGATTCCAGCTCCCTTTGCTGTTCTTTCCTACCAAATCAGAGAAGAACCCTTCCTCACCCCTCCGAGATGCGAGACATCACTTCAGGAAAATTAAGGCTAGTCCTGCAAAATCAAGGATGGAAGGTAATGCGGAAAGGCAATGCAGGTTGTCCTACAGCAAGAAGAGCAAAAACTGGATTTGGTGTGTTTTTAAACGATAAAGCAGATCTTTCCTTAGGGAGTTTAGTATTCTCCTCCACACGTCAGATAATGAAGCATGGAAAGATGTCTGCTTGCGCTCACAGGGAGAGCCACGGGAGAGAAAGCAAGCGGATGAATGGTCGTCCCACAGTGACGGGAATCTGGAAGGCCAGAAGGGAGCTGGAAGGGCCGTGGCCTTGGGACGTCACCCACTGGTGAGCATGGAGGATGGGAAGAGGAAGCCGCTGGTGGAGACTGGGAGCTTGGGAGTAGCACCTGCTGGGAATAGAGGAGCCATCCCCATGACAGGACTGGAGCAAGCTTGTCATGCCTCTCTTGGAGAAGGAGCTTAGAGCAGGGTTTATCCTGCTTGGAGCTTCTTTTGCAGGGACACGTGAATCTGTGCTACAATGTGTGGAGATGGTTATTGCAAAGCCACTTTATTTATGGTGGTTTTATTGGCAGGGGAGTGGGAGTGCAATACAATTTTAGCCACTCTGATGTCTCCATCTCCCTTACATCCCACCTCCATTTCTAGAGCAGTTTTTTTTTTTCTCTTCAAATTACATGAACTGTGCAAGGGACTTTCTGTACCTGAGATGGTACAAGATTACCCAGATGATCTTGCCGAGCAGGCTGAGGTGTGGGCAGTTCGGGGAGAGCTGATGACCGTATGCCTCCACCACCGCCACCAGTCCCGGCCCCGCCAGCTGCAGGCAGCAGGATCTCCTTGTATATGGCAGAAATTGGGTAGGACCAAGATCTGCGTGAAGCTCAGCTGGGATGAACTTGAGCCTGAAGAATGATGCACATCACACCATGACCTTCAGGGAGCCCAGCTCTTGGGCATGAGCTGGGTCAGTGAGCAGCCTAGCCAGCAGCGCCTTCTTGGATCATTTTAGAAAGATCCTGTTGAAGATTGGAGGGAGTCTCCAGAGCTACCGAGTCTGAGACCACTGCTCGGTTATGCTCCGCTTCTCAACATGAACACAAATCTCTCCCACCTCCCACTGGCACTATCCACTGGATCACACAACCCTTTATAAACAAACCCAGAGAACGCTTTTGTCTCTTCCTGTCCTTTTCAGATATTTTGGGTATTTGTGGCAATCTCTCCTGTTTATATAACAAAGCCACAGCCCAGTGTTTGTGGCACCATATCCATGGTAACCCTAATATAGCATCCACAGGCGACTAGATTTCATTAGGTGGCTCGGCTGCGGCAGCACTGGGGAGGGGATCTCTCTGGGATGCTGAGCTCCACAAGCAGCCGGCTGGAAAGGGGCCGGCTTCGAGCGCCTGGCAAGGCAGCACCTCCCAAAGTGCAAGTGATGCTCTCCTTTCACTCACTTTGGCCCTTCTCCTGCTCTCCCATCACCGTGGCACAGCCCATCCACCTACCTTTCACTCCACAGAAGTGCCGTGGGTGCATGGCCGGACCAGGAGGAGAGGCAGAAGAGATGGGAGCTGCTCAGCCTCCTCCATGCATGGCAGTCCTCACCGGAGCAGGAGCAGTGGGAATGTGCCATCAGAAGCAGCTGAGGTCCAATTCTGTTTCCAATTCAGAGAAATACCGCCGGTGGCGGTGGGTAGGTCCAACTGCACAGTTGGGGCTGGATCCCCTTCAGATGCCATCCTCATGGGAGGCATTACTTGGAGTCAGAGAGAGAAAGGTTGGTCCTGAGGAAGGCAAAAAAACCAAACAGGTTAGGAAAAAGCAAGAAGGTGGAACGAGCAGAAGGAGTAGCGAGGGGGTTGTTACAGCACTTGTTGCTCTTGTGCTTTAAGGCACAAACTCATGTGCAAAGAGGAGGGAACGGCTCTTCCCACCCACCGCTGGGGTCCATGGTCTCCCCCAAGTGTCCCATCTCGGTTGGCACCCAGCATGTCTACGGGTTAAACGGCAACTGCTGCGGCTGTGTGGAGATTCCCTTGCAAAACAATGGAGCTCAGAAACAACCACCCTGGACCATCCACACCCTGGCCCATCAGGGCCCTGGTGACACTGAGATATTAAATAATCTCCTGCGCATCCGCTGGGCAACTGCGGACTCAGATTTTCAGCCCCAGCATCCTCTTGGTGCACGATGAAGCCAACGAGCAGCCTGCAGATCCCTTCCGATGGGAACAGGACTGAGCAAAGCGATCCTTTTACAAGGATGATAAACAATTCTCCCGATGCCAGGATGTGTATTGAACAGGTCCTGTGAGCCACGAGGCCGGTCCAGACTCTCCGGCTCTGGTAGGAAGGGTGAGATGTGGATTTGGGCAGTGAAATGGCACAGAGGATCCCACAGGGCTGGGGTCCCTGGGACCCTGCATGATTGCCCTGAGCATCTCCCCTACGTGCCAGCCCTCTCTTCCCACTTCTTACGCTGTGTCGGCTCCAGCCTGAGTCAGACACTGCCTAACCTCATCAGCACCGCGGCAAATTTGATCCTGGTGCTGGCTGGCCATGGATGGACAGGGGCTGCGAACGGCAGAGCCCCCGGGGCACGGAGAGCTGCACCGGCTGCACAGGAGCAGACAGCGAGCTTCCCTCCCCTCCCTGCCCTCGCCCAAATTGAATTTCCATTTATGTTAGCAAGGCAATGGATTATAGCTCGGAGGGGTGCTGCCTGCTTCAGTCCCTAATTTGGTGCATCAATTATGTTTAAAACTACTTACCTGTAAGGCAGCCTTTGTTCCAGGCAGGCAGCCCTCGCCTCCTGCCGATGGAAGCAGCTGCTTCCCCAAGCTGCCTGCCACAAATATCATGCACTGCTGCTTCCAGGGCTCTGGAAACCACAGCTTAGCTGCCTTTAGGGACTGGCTTTGCATCCGGGGTCGTCAATGGCAATGAAAGGCCATGTCAGTTTTAGCACATCGCCAAGAGGGTTTGGACCCGCTGCTGCTGGGGTTCATATGGCATCCAGTACAGCCAAGCTGGGGCCTGAGGGACGCATCTGAGCACTAGGCATTAAAAATCACCCTTCTCTGGGGCTCAGAGAGTGCTCCAGGTATTCCCTGTGTGTTACTGCACCCTTAGGTCCTTTCTCTGCCAGGAGGATTGTCAGGCTCTGCCTGGAGCGGGGTGTGCGGGGACACCTGAGCCTTGCCTCCAGCACAGGATGCTCCGTGCTGGCACCAGCGCAGTCGTGCCGGCATCAGCTCCGGCAAGAGCTCGCCGATGGGCAGGAAGGCACTGCTGCTGCTCTGCCTCCAAGGAAAGGAGCCGAACCCACAGCTCCTGTCCCGCGGCCCTCCCGGTGCTCCTCCCAGCAGCCAGCCCGCGGGAAGCCGCTCTGCGGCAGCCCGGAGTGGTCAGAGTTTCGGAGTCAGGAAACTGGCATTTCTACATCTCATTGAAGTCTTAAAATAAACACCCGGAGCAATGAGTGGAAAGCTGGATCCTCGTTCCTCGCCTGGATTTATGAGCAATGACTGGGGAGAAACTGAAGGGGGGAGAGAGAGATATACATAATTTTTTTTCTCTTTAAATAAATTCTCACCGCTTATCTGCAAAGTTCAGCTGTTTTCAAGCTGACCTCCCCATGTTATGCTGTTCCACTGCAAATTCCTTCTGTAGAGGAAAGCTCAGGAGCTCCACTTGCTCATGCCAGCAACCTGGGGATTCATCTCTTATAGATGGAGGCAGAACTCGTTCATTAACGGCCCCCTCCCGCCCCCCAGTGAGGATCATTTGCCTTCCTGCCATGCTGGCAGCTTGGCTTCCTTCCCCTTACAATGAAGCAGCAAAGCCAGGAGAGAAGTGGGTGAATCTGTGCTTGGAGGGGGTTAGAAATGGGTCAAGGCAAAAAAAATCTCTTCTCAGGGGCTTTTGTAACGCAGTCAGACGTCTACCCAAGGAGCCAGGGCTGGAGGATAAGGGACATGCATCTGACGCCTTCAGACAAGGATCTCAGAGCACAGTGCATCCAGGAACCAGCCCAGGAGCCTCAGGCAAAGAGGAGGATGCTGCCTCCTCCTTCGGGAAGATGAGCGGAGCCACAGATCGATTGAGCCGTGGAGGTGCAGACCCAGCCCCAGGCACCGCAGGGGTTCAGTTCGCACCTCCAGCAAGGGTGGCCCCAAGAGCTGTCACCGTGGGAGCCTTCCCAGGCGGCTCTAATGGCCTCCCACACATTAAACTACCCAGACATGTGCTTTCAAAGCTGCCAGCAGCAGTGGGAGGGCTGGCGTGGGGCCGGGCTGTGCACCGGAGTCACTGCTCCCACGGGATGCGGGATGCGGGTGAGGGATGCGCTCGTCCGGGAGAGCTCAGCTCTCCGGCTTTCTCTCCGCTTTGGCCTTTTGCCTGACAAAGCTGAATGAGAGAGCAAAACCTCCCACCAGCAGGTCACCCGACAAGGAGAGACGCTCCGGATCAATTGCCACGTTCCTGGGTAATGGCTGTGTTTTAGGACAGAGAAACCTCATCGAATTTAGCGTAGGGATGCACACATTGATGATTCATTAAAGCACCCGGGCACTGAGCTGAATCTATTTCCTCACATTACGCGGGGCTGGGAGATGTGGATCTGCCCCCATGACATTGCTGCAAGGACCACGAGTGAAACCCAAGACCCTGAGGGGACCGGAGGGGACTCCGCACAGAAGACATCTGAGAGCATCGCTTGTCCCGTGAGCCAGCATTAATAAAACAAAACCACAAACTCCAAGACTAAAGCAAGGCACTGTGTACCTATCAAAGAGCTTGAGGCGGTTCATTATAATTCCAATTAACGCTGAAATGTTAATAACCTAAAGAGAATACATCAGACTTTAAACAAATGAGAAGGGGGAGGGGGAAAGACAATAGGTATCTTTAAGCTGGAGCCAAAGTCCCAGCTGCTACAAAAGCAAAGAAATAACAAATATTTGACGTCTCCGAAGGTCCAGGCAGGACCTTCAACGGGAGCCAAAGTGGGGTGGGAGAGGAGCTGGGCTTTGCGTGGGGATCCTTATCTTTGCTTAAACGCCGTGCTGGGTTTGGATGGGCCAGAAATAAATCACACAAAGGTGAAGGGAGGGGAGGGGAGGAGAGGAGAGGAGAGGTTGAGTTTAATTTCTGGCTGTTTGTGGGAAATCATCATTTTCTCTGACATTTAGCTTTCCGGGAAAAATATTTCAAACACCGCCAATATTACTTAATGCCCAGGAGCTCAGACAAGGTCCTGCTCATGACCAGGGGTCCTTTGTGCTAATTGCGTCATTAGAAAGCAGAAGAGCAAATCTCAAAGCCTGCAGCATCTACCATTTGCCATCCTATTCCCGAAATACTCAACCTTGTGGGATAATTACCTAAATACTCAGTACAGCACAGATATTCTCTCCTTGTCCCACCCCAGAGCAATCCCATCTGAAAGGAGAAGCACCTCCCAGGTGGCAGCCACCTGATGCTCAACTCGGTACCGACCCGATGAGAAATTCCCAGGAGGAAAACGCAAGCAGACAGGGACATTCAGTGGATTCTTGTTTCTCCTAGGTGCTCTCAGGGGTGAAATCCGGGCAATGCCACCACTGCAAAGCCGCCGGGGCTGCCAGGGTGAGGGGGGCATTCCCTGGTGCTGCTGGATGGGGGGGAAGAGCAGCCTGGAGCTGCAGGGCCAGAGGCTGAGAAGGGCTGAATCCAGTTCCTGTGACAGTTATTGAGCAAAAATGGAAATTTTCCACCTCGAAAAGTAAATTGAGTCCCTGAGGTGCCCTCCACAGGCAATACATCCCCATGGGATGTTTTGGAGGAGCATGGGAGAAGGAGTTTGCCCTTCCCTTGCTGCAGTCCCCGTCGGCTGCCCCCTCCAGCCACTGCAGTTGAGTCCATTCATGCTCCTCGTCTCCCCCGAAGCACTCCCATTTACAATACGGCATGCTGTTCATAACCTCACACATTCTAATTTTCTGCCCTGATTTCTCTGAGCATTAACAAGCTGGGGTGACTCTGCTCTGGTTTGTGCCCTTTCTGTCCCCAGCTGCTGGGAGCCCGTGGGGCAGTCTCCAATGCTGAGGTGTGCAGGAAAGACCCCGGGAGGTGCCAGGACCCCAGCTCAGCACTGCCAGCCTGGCTCTACCCTGCTAAAATAAACTCTTGTAGCATTTTCCTGGAGGCGTGATCACGATTACGTGTAAAACTATTATTAACAGGTTAAAAAACGGACGGAGGCTGAGATGGGAGGAGAGCAGCCACCTCCCACGCTGTCTCCAGCTGAGCTATTGGGCTGGAAAAAGCACCATTGCCATCACCCAAAGCATGGGAAGGACATGTCCTCTCCTTGGACCCTTCTTCTGGACCTGCTCTGGCACCCACAAAAGCTCCAGCAAACGACACCACTGTTGGCTTGGTGGGGTTCATTTTAAACCCATCGGTGACTAAAGGACTGCGGGGCTCCAGGCCGCTTGACTGGGCTCTGCTTTTGGCAGCATCTCATGCAAATGTATCCCCAGGGAGGCCAGCCTCCAGAAATAAATAAGCACAGAAACGTCTCCATGGGCTTCATGCCATTGTCGGAGTCCCTGGGAGGGAATGTGCAGCCGGAGGGGTCCCCGCGGTGCAGCCCGGACCTCGGCACAGCCTGAGCAGCACAACACAACGGGGCTGGGGGGAGCTGAGGGGTCCCCTGGGTACGCTTGGACCAGCTTATCTGCAAGCCACCGGTCTGCGTGGTTACTCAGAGGAGCAGAAAGAAAAGGGGGATGCACACAGTGGTACCCTGCCCTGCACCCAGCAGAGCATGGGCAGGGAGAGGGACTGGGATGCTTCATCCATCTGGCAGCTGACCCTGGGATTTGATCCCTCCCAGGCTGGCCACCTTTCTGGTGATAAGTGATCCCAGGGTAGGGACACTGGTATCTGTGGCTGGGATTGCTCTTGGGGCTATCCTGGAGCTTTCGCCCCACGGAGCACAGGTAGGGACGGCTGCAGAGCTGGGTGAGAGGCACCAGGGCAGAGCGTGTCCATGCAGGGCTCAGCGAGCCCATCTTGAGAGCAAAGAGCCCTTTCCAGCCACTAAGGAAGACTTAAGGGTGAATAACATCTGCCCAGTCGAATTAAATTACTATTGATAATGTCCATGTGCAATTAGACCCAATTAAGGGGAGGCAGTGAATGACGAGTGTTTGGCCAGGAGGTTGGGGGGGCGGGGGGTGGGTCAATACACCAATCCAATTTCCCAACAACCAAATGCAATTAAAGAGAATCGCTTACCCGGTTCGCCCAGGAGGGCCAGCACATAAATGGGCAAAGCCTGGCGCGCGGGTGCCGTCCTCCCCAGGATGCCGAGCTCCGGCAGCAAGCCCTGCCCCTGCCCCAGCCTCAAGCTGCGGGAAGTGGCATCCATGTACTTCACCATGATCGCGGTGTTCCTGGTCATCTTGGTGGTGGCCCTGCAGGGCTCGGCACCTGCAGGGAGCGATTTTCCCTACAAGGTGCCCCTCGATCCCCAGGGGTTGCTCGAGCTCTCCTGGAACGTCAGCTACCCCGAGCAAGTGGTGCATTTCCAGCTCCTCATCAGGGACCTGCGGTTCGGGCTCCTCTTCGGGATGTCGGACAGAGGCGAGTTCAAGAACGCTGACCTGGCCGTGCTCTGGAGCGACGGGCACAATTCCTATTTTGGGGTGAGTCGCTCGTGCCTTTGCACGGCTGCTTTTTTTGGGCTTGCCTCCCCGCGGGTGAATCTGGCTCGTGGTTTGAAAGAGCGGTGCTGGCCCAGGGCGCGGCGCACGCTGGACCATTACCACTGCCTGGGTGGACAGAGTCCAAAAGGGCTTGGGGGACCCACAGATCAGGTCCACATTATGCATTTTGCACAGCATCTTCAACCCAAGGAGAAAAGAATAAATAGAGCAAGGCGGAGTGGATCCAAAACCTGGATATTTCTGCTGTGCTTAGCCACCAAGAGCTCTACAGGTGGTTGTCCAGACCACCTCATACTCACACACACACACAAAGGATGCATCGATGCCTTGGTTTGCTTGTGCGCTGCTCTCAGTCACGTTAAAAATTAACCAGAGCTCCTGTTAATGACATTGAGAGAAATGCAAACATTATCAGCCAACTATCAGCCATCAGGCTGCTCCTGCCGGCACCAAGAACCCGGCTGTGGGGTCGCCCTCGCCGCTATTGCAGAGATCGCAGGACACAGGAAAACCCAGCTCGCCAGCAGCGCGGGGTCATCAGAAATTAAGCATGCACATGTATTTGGGTGGTATGTAAATGCCTGGTGGGAGCAGACTTGGGGGGAACTCATTTTCAGCCTGGAGAAGGTTCCGGGGAGACCTTCCAGCCCCTTCCAGTCCCTAAAGGGGCTCCAGGAAGGCTGGGGAGGGACTCTGGATCAGGGAAGGGAGCCACAGGATGAGAAGGAATGGTTTTAAACTGAAAGAGGGGAGATTTAGGTGAGATCTGAGGAAGAAATCCTTTGCTGTGAGGGGGGTGAGCCCCTGGCCCAGGTTGCCCAGAGAAGCTGTGGCTGCCCCATCCCTGGAGGGGTTCAAGGCCAGGTTGGACGGGGCTTGGAGCAGCCTGGGCTGGTGGGAGGTGTCCCTGCCCAGGGCAGGGGAGTGGAATTGGGTGCTCTTTAAGGTCCCTTCCAACCCAAACCATTCTATGGTTTCTAATTTTGCTGATTGATTTTGCTACTGCAAATCACTTCCCTTTCTTACATGGTCCATTTGTCCAGGTTCTTGTTTGGTTTGTCTTTCTGTCGGGGTGGCATTCGCAGTAACTACCCCCGTGCTCTCCGGAGGGTACCTATCCCCAGCCCACCACGTCAGGCTTATTGCAGTCGTGCTCGGCTGCAGAAAGCAATTCACATTTTTCCCCGTGTGAGGCTTTCCAGTAAGTTAAATTTTACCTCTCTGCTTACTTCAAATTAACCATAAAATACATTCTCTCACCATCAGCCGCAATGTGATCTGCAGCGTAATGAAAGGCTGAAAAGGAGAGCTTATTATCTGTACCGTTTTCCTGCTAATTACCAGCCATTCAGGATGCGTGGTGGCCCGAATGCTACAGTATTTCACAGCATCATGTTAAAAAAACATAAATGATCATTTCTAATCTGCCTTCATGTGCTTGCTGAAAGACAAACGGCGCTGAATTAAACACCGGGCAGAATGTGGCCTTTCTCTTTCAGTTGGTGCCGAACAGCATCCTGCAAGGAGATTTCTATAAGTCTCTGCAGTCCTGATTTTCCCTCTCCCAGCAACCTTTCTTCTGGATAAGTATGTCAGCTGTTAGAAAGATCCAAATTTGCTTAACCCCCCATGTACTACGAGATTAATTTGCACACCATACTCCTATAAAAACAAATGTCATGTTAGCATCATGTAGCTGATTTTACTCTCCCCCTCTAAGGACAATATGTTCTCAAAATATCACTCTATACTTCTGGCTGAAATGATGCCAGGATGCTTTATTCTTTTTCTGCTGGGTTTTTTTTTTCCCCCAAGATAAGAGAACCGATGCCACTTGTGTGCGTACAGCGAGGCACTTCTTAGATGCCTTTTCTCAGTAAACAAAAGATATCAACGGGAGTTGCAAAAGATCAAGACAGCACCGCTGTTCAAATCCAAATTACTGCAGGATTTTACACTCCAAACCTTCAAATCCTTAAGCACAGGAGTAACCTACTGCTTTCTTCTCGGTGTGGCTTTGCCACCGTTGTCAACACTGAGCAGGTTTTGGGAGGCCTTGCTGGGGCTGCCGAAATGATCTGGCCAGAAGAAATTAAGGATTCTGAAGAGGGGTAGTGATTTCAAGGGTCTGATCTTAAATCGCGAGCAGCTGGTTTGTGGCAAGGGTCTTGGAGAGCACGTCACCCCCCCTCAGAAGGTCCCCTCACCCAAATACACCCAGCACTCAGCACAGACCGATGCCACACCTTCACGTGTCCCTGCGGCTTTCCTCCCGCCGCGTCCTTTCCTCCAGTCACATCTCAGCTTGTAAAGGTCTTTCTGCAGGATGTTAACGCTGGGCCACCCATTTCACAGGTCTCCCTGTGCTCAGCCGTGTGCCACCACCAAGGGTCTCATGGCAGGGACCGTGCCAGCACGGCGGTGCCCGTGGGCTCCTGGAGGGGGACAGGGGGCAACTAAAACACCAGCTCCCTCCACCTCCAGGACATGGAAGGTGAACCAACCAGAGGGTGAACAGAAGGAGGATCTCAGGACTCACGGTACCGCTGGATATCACTGCCATGGCCCCCTCAGGCTGAGCAGAGCTGGAGCCTCCTGGCTCACCGGGATGCTCTTCTTCCCGCAGGATGCCTGGAGCGATGCGCAGGGGCAGCTCCACATGGACTCACAGCAGAACTACCAGCTCCTTGGGGCTCGGAGGGCTCCCGAGGGGCTCTACCTCCTCTTCAGAAGAGCCTTCAGCACCTGTGACCCCAAGGACTACCTCATAGAGGTACGGCTTCACCCTCACCCCACTCCAGCACTCCCCAGGCCCATCCCAGCCCTGGGGGACCAAGATGGGCTGCAAACTCCAACCTGCATGGTCGTACCTCACCGGTGTTCTTTTGGGGACAGTATCAGGGCTGTCTAGGGCAGAAAGGAAACATGCTACAGATGTCAGCCCTGGGACATGCTTAATGTTTGGCACAATCTATTTGCAACCACTTATAAACCTCTATAAAGTGTAGATTTTAGCTTGTTTGCATCATCCGCTCCTGTTAAGTGTGCGTTAGGTCTATATAAATACCCTCCTGCATCACTCCGGCGTGCAGTCTGGAGCCAACTGTTTAGAGTGTTACAAGGAGATGTTGATGTTGCTCAACAGGAGGCAAAGAGGAGGGGTTTGGCAGGAGCCAGAGCAAAGGGACGGCAAATAGAGTCACTGCAGTGTGCTTGTCTGTGGTTTGGTCAAGTTCCTCCTCCATGAGAGGGGATTTGGGGGAAACCTTCCCAGTGGGGATGTTGAAGAGCTTCAGGGTCTCAAGCCATGGACCCCAGCTGAGGGCACGAATCGGCACAAGGCTCATTTCAGATGAAAGCTTTTGCTGGGCAGGATATTTTAAAGCCAACGTGGGCACCGAGCATCCTTGAGTTTTTGTTGCTAGTTTTCAAAAGCTTGTCTTGCGGTGAGAAATGTCTCCTGTCTGCCAAAACACAGAGAGCCCTGGAGGAAAAAAAATAATCTGTGTGTGAACTGGGAAAAGACTTGCAGGTCCTTATTCCCTGATCTTTAAAGAGAAAATTATTCTCTTTTCCTTTCTTCCTTATTTCCCGTCCAGAGCTCACCGGGTTCAGCAGCACCTTCCTTGCTTGCAGTAGACTCCATGATCTCAAAGGTCCTTTCCAACCACAAAGATCCTATGATTCTATGACTTTCAGCAGAGCCTCTCTTGGTATCCCCCAACAGAGCCTGGCAGAAAGGGAGGATTTCAAGAAGAAGTTGGTTTTTTCCTGCTGCTCCTCCCCAGGCTGCTGCCCATGGCCATTGCTGGGGCTGGGCTGCAGGGTGGGATGAGCCCTGAACCAATGCGGCCATCCCAGGCTGGAGCTCAGGAGGGACGAGGGGCTCTGAAAGGGCAGAGAGGAGATGTGACCCTGGCAGAACTGATGCCGTGTAGGGAAAACTTTTCAGACTCTCCCAACTGGCAGGGAGACCTCTGTGATCACGCCAGCCAAAAAGATGCCCCTAAATCTACAGTCTTTTTGAGACAGACTAGCAAAGTGAGCTACTGGTGAAGTCAGGGTGGTTTCCCATTTGGGGAGGGGTCTAGAACCACTCCTGGATTCGTGCCACAGATATTGGTGCTAATAGTCCATGCAGTTCACATTCCCACATGAAAAACCACCTGATATATTTTGCTCTCGCTTCAGGATGGCACCGTACACCTTATCTATGGGATCCTGGAGAAACCGGTTCATTCCCTCCAAGCCATCAACATCTCTGCCATCCACAGGGGACTGCAGAGGGTGCAGCTGCTAAAGCCCAACATCACCATCCCTGAATTGCCCAGCGACATGAAGACCATGGAGATAAGGGCCCCCGATGTTGTCATTCCCAGCCAGGAGACAACCTACTGGTGTTACATGATAGAGCTCCCAAACAACTTCCCCAAACATCACATTATCATGGTAAGAGGCAGCAGAGAGTTGCTTCCCCTGGTGCAGATCAGCGGACACGCTCACGCTCAACCGTTCTGCAGAGCGCACCTCTCCCCTGCCCTCTCACGGGGAGGTTTCCAGACCCACACGGCTTCTCCAACATGGTACCAAAACATCTCCCAGAGCCATCCCACCAGCCAGCAGCATCCTCATGTCTCCTAGGGAACCCGAAATCACAGGAGGTGGCGGGGTGGTAACTTCCCACCTGGCAGAGCGAGGAAGTACCAGGGCAAGCTCAGCGCAGCTCCCTTGCAGAGCTGTCCCCCGGAGAAGGCAGAGCTGTAGCCATCAAGGACAGACCCATGGCAGGATTATGGCATGCAACAAGCCACAAGGAATACCATCCCTGGAGGTATTTAAAAGATGGATGGACATAGTGCTTAGAGATGTGGTTAGGGATAGTTTTTGTCAGAGTTAGATTGATGGCTGGACTCGATGATCTGAAAGGTCCCTTCCAACCGAGGCAACTCCATGATTCTATGAATATATAAAGATGGGAAACAAAGGAAAAGGGCTAGCAAGAGCAGGGCAGAGAGAGCCAGGATATGAACTGGCTTCTAAAAGATCAGGGAGGCTCCAAAAAAAAAAAAAAAAAAAAGGGTTAGAGACATAAATGCAACTTGTGTGCATTGTGCATTGCCCAGAAGTGTGGCACATGCTTGGGTCACCTCCCTCCAAGGAAAGGCAGAAACCTGCAGGCAGCCCAATGCTGGGAAAGGCAGGCGTAACACCAGTCTGCCCGCCCATCAGGAGCTGGTGGGAGATCGTGGCCCCATCAGGTGTGGAGGTGGCTTGGCAGATGACCCGGCACATCCAGAGTGGAAACCACACAACGGGGAGAGGGAGAACCCGACATGCGAGGCGAGCGCTTAGTGATTTACAGGGGAGAGACGGCATTGCAAAGGAAAACTCAGAAGGAGGATTTTCTCTCCAACAGATGGTGTGAAATGAATCATCTGTGTGTAAGTAAAAAGTGCGTAACTCCCGATACCTTCCCGCTGCGGCAGATCATTTCTACAGCTGGCGCTTTTAGCCAGAGCCGTTCCTCAGGCTTATTTAAAGTCACTCTTTCTACCCTAAATCCCCCTCCCCGTGCCCCGAGCAGCTGTTGGTTAGAAACAAAACCCAATAGCTGCAGGCAGAGCTACCACAACATGGCCGGGACCCTCTTTCGGAAAAAGTAATGTCCCCAGGGTTACTTACACCTGCAAAACTGGCGAAGGACTCGGTCATCACAAAGCAGACCAAGATCTTCTGCTGATCAGGTGCGTCTGTCGCTTGAGAAGGGACGAGATGTTTCTCTATGAGCTTTGGTGGACTCTGGGTTGGTCCCAAAGGCAACCAAGAGCTCTTGGCCCTTGGTGCCTCATCCCCAGAGCAGCCTACTCTCCCCGTCTGGGTTGGTCCCAAAGATGACGAAGAGCATTTGGCCCTCAGTGCCTCATCCCCACAGCAGCTCACCCTCCCCACCATGCAGCAGAAACCAGCTCCCATTCAGTGATGGAGGGCAGACGTACCTGCCTTGGGCTCCTAATGGAGCCTGCACAGACCGCAGCCCCCGGGGATGAGCTCAGCAACCGCTCTTAATGTGTCCTCCTTCTTGGATGCTCCTTTGCAGTATGAGCCAGTGATCACAGCAGGCAATGAGGCCCTCGTCCACCACATGGAAGTCTTCCAGTGCGCTGCTGAGTTCGACAGCTTCCCCCAGTACAATGGACCCTGTGACTCCAAGATGAAGCCCGACCGGCTCAACTACTGCAGGCACGTGCTTGCAGCGTGGGCCATGGGAGCGCAGGTGGGTGCGAGATGGGACCTACCGCCCTGGGTGAAAGCTTTGCTCCTGGGTGCTTTCCTGCTGCTTCCCAACCTTTCCCGATCCCATCTTGGGATTGTCCCATGAGGGCTGCCTCAATGCTGGTATCTGCTGGGATTGTGTCCAGCCCTGTCTGAGCTCCTCCCAGATGTGTCTGAGTTTGCGCCTGACCCCAGCCCATCTCCTCGATGCCATAAATCCGTGTGATGCCCCTACTCAGGGATTATGCCATTGCATGTGCATGCCAGCATGCGAGAAGCCTTTGGAAGCAACACCAGCTCAACAAGCACAACCAAGAGCACAAATCCTGTCCCTCAGCCCACGGTTGGGGGTCATTTCCCCTAGCCTTTTCAGCCTTGACCCCAGGAAAGCCACCCCACCGCTCCCCTAACACCCTTGCTCTGCCCCCAGGCTTTCTACTACCCTAAAGAAGCAGGTCTTGCCTTCGGTGGCCCAGGCTCCTCCAGATATTTGCGCCTTGAGATCCATTACCACAACCCCCTGGTGTTCAAAGGTGAGTGGGTGCGTGGCGATGCCCGGGGCCTCCCCAGCGAGGTGCTGGCAGGAGAGTTGGGTAAACACCAGGGACCGCCACCCTGCTAGGGAGGACTTCCCATGGAGGAAAACTTGGCCAAAATCATAGCCCTGTTTACAACTTTCTGCTCCGATCTGCACTAGAGGGAGGAATACGTTAAATCCTCACCGTGCTGCTGCTTTTCTGGTCTCATCGAAGGCATGCTCACCAGAGGCTTGACCCCATCCTCGTGCATGCCCGGTGGTGGGGAGGGGTGCTCAGGGACGGGAGCCTGGCTCAGCCCGCAGCCCCCCGGGCAGAAATCTGCCCCTGGGCATGATTCCTGCTGGGCAATGGGCCAAGGCAACACCATTCTTTAGCGGGGCTGTCACAGGCTGTCCCCCCCGGTTTCTGTGCAAGGTGGGGTGAGGGGGGGGTCTGAGCTCAGAGCCAAGAGCCACAGCAGTGCCAAAGTCACCAGAGAGACAGCACCAGCCTGGCTGGGGATGGGGGAATTTAGATGTTGTCTTACTGGTACTCCTGCTTTGATAACGTTGTCAGGAGACACATTTAAAAAAAAAAAAAAAAGGATGGCAAACAACCCAGTTTCTTCATTAACATAAAACCAAGTAGCTTCTTGACTACCCAAGTATATTTTTAGGAGACCAGAGCATATGTACTGTAGCTCAATCATAGCACATTCGGCAACTTGAGAAGAAACATGTCTATAAATACAGAGCTCATGTCTTTCATAATTTATTTGCTTTTGCATGTTAACCAATAGTGTCTCCCCCGTTATTCTTATCTCTGGGAGGGCTCCAGCCCAGAGACAGGGAGCTCAAAGCCACCCTGAAGCCCTCCTGACCTACTGAACCTGCCCCTTCCCTTTGCTGGCAGAGCTGGGTGGCAAACGGGAGCCAGAGTTCGGCTCTGCAGCACAGCAGAGCTCACTGCCAGGGGCACCCCATGGGCACAGGGTCCTCCCCAGCTCCCACCAGCCCCCGGGGAGAGGTTAAACGGAGCAAACTCAAATGCAAGAGAGACCAGAAGCTTTCCAAATGCAGGGAGCACTTGCTCCATATGCATTTCTCCTCCTGCCAGCCTCCCAATAACAGTGTGGCCTTAGTTGCTTGGATGCATCAGTTCGAGATGTAATAAGCCCTATTTCTGAGGGACTGCTCCAAAGCACCCCATGACCTGTCCTGCTTTGGGCTCTCCAAAGGCACTACTTAACTCTCTTGGGAGTCATTCAGCCTCAGGCCAGCGGCCTCTCTAGGGGACCAGGCATGTGTTTTGGGCCACTCGGTAAAGGCTTGAATGAAAATATCTCGGATTTCAAGACATTAAGAACTGCACACATGAAGAAAGCTGCAAGTGAGAGGCCGGAGCAACCTCTCCCCACACCCACTGCAGCACAGCGTCATTTTTCATGCCTGACCTTGTCCCAGCAGCTGTCACTTCTCCCACGGTGACTCGCAGCCTCGTCCTCTTGCCTGCCAGGTCGCCACGACTCCTCGGGAATCCGCCTCTACTACACGGCCACTCTGCGACGCTACGATGCCGGCATCATGGAGCTGGGCTTGGTCTACACGCCGGTGATGGCCATTCCCCCGGGCGAGGACGCTTTCGTCCTCACAGGGTATTGCACCGACAAATGCACCGAGCTGGTGAGTGCCCATCCTCTCCGCCCCGGCTTCACCTCCGAGAAGAGAGGCTGGAAATGGTTTTTCCCATCTCCCAGGCAGCAGTGATACAGCACCGAGCTCTGGGCTCCCGGTTCCCAGTTTTAAACTCCCTGATCCCCTTACTATGAGGTTGTGCTGGAAAGAAAAAAAACTGCCGTGTACAACAAACAGTGAGCAGCTGGTTGGGATGCGCTGAATCCCCCTCGAAGCAGCTCTCCTAGGGTGCCATCTGCTCCGGCTCCCCAGGGTACCATTCCCATAAATCTCACAGCCGAGCTGGCCGTGTCCTGGCGGTGCTTTCCGCCATGGAGATGGGAAGATTGGCCTCTGCTTCCAAGGAGCTTGCCAAGACCTCTCTCAAGTACGGTTTCAAAATACCCACCTTGTCCTCAAGGAAGTATTAGTGGATGTTTTTGTAGGGCCTACCCAAAAGGAATCATTTGTGCCACCACTAGTGAATGCAAAGAGGCAAGCAGCCTCTGGCTCAGCTGCTCCTGCTGACTTAGGGCATGGCAGCACATAAATTGGTTTTGGCAGCAGACCGAGTGTCTGTCCCTCTGCAGGGAGCTCACTTCTACGCTGCTCCAAGGGCACAGCAATCCCCAAAGCCCCGTGGGTTGGGAGGAGGTGTGGGTGTCAGGGATGGCTGATCCCGAGCAAGGGAATGCACGGGAGGGGAGCGGGATGGGGATGGTCAAAGGGCTTGAGCTGTCTTTCCCCCAGGCTCTGCCCGCTGCCGGCATCCGCATCTTCGCCTCCCAGCTCCACACTCACCTGGCAGGACGAAAAGTGGTGACAGTGCTGTCCCGGGATGGGCGAGAGCTGCAGGTCGTGAATGCCGATGGTCACTACAGCCCTCACTTCCAGGTACAGGGGTCTGCGGGGGGGTCCTGGCTGGACATCACCCATGGGGCTGTCCCGGGCACAGAGCCACAGCATTGCTCCAACACAGCCCCGTTCCTTCCTTCCCAGGAGATCCGCATGCTGAAGGAGCTGGTTGCCGTTCTTCCCGTGAGTAGCTCCAAAAACCGTGGTGGCTTCCAAAGAGTGCAAGATCTTCACTAGAGCCCCGCAGCCCTGAGACCCCTGACTCCTTTACACCACCTCACCCCCGCCGTCGCTGGCAGCCCCTGCCCATGCACAGGCAACCGCTGCCATCCGGGGCCTCCCAGGGGGCTGCGGGCGGACACGCTCCCCGTGGTCCCGGAGTCACCTCTGCCACCTCCGTACAGATGCCTTGGGGACACTGGAACCCATCTCATATGGCACAAAACGGGTGTGTGGGCAGGTGAACCGTGCTGGAAGATAAATTAAGCATCTAATTGAGCTGGGCTTCCTCTAGCAGAGGGAGGCTCCTTGGGGGGCGAGGGCGAACCGTGCAGGCAGTGGAGGTGCCACCTCCCTGCTGGCTTGATGGAAGGAGAGGAAGAGATTTGGCAGCGGATGTGGTGGGAGCGGGTGGTAGAGCAGAGGCTGAGCGTGCCCCGGGGCTGTACGGGTGAGGAAGGACTCGTCTGCAAAGCAGAGGGCAGCTCTGGGATCCATCGTGCCCCAGGAGGCTGCTCAAGAGCCTCAGCACCCATTGAAACCATCCCCAGGGCTGTGCTCTGGGGTGTCCCCATGGACCCCGGCACCGACAGCAGAGCTGGAGGTCAGTTGCGCCATCAAGTTGGGTATAGGTCTGGCAAATCGCTGCCTAAGTGCATTTTTTTTAGGTGCTTCAGCCCTGCAGAAATTCTTAGAAAGTGAGGAAAGCGGGAAACACCATCCCTGGGATACAGCCCAAGGGAATCTCCCCAGGGGATGCAAGTTTGGCAAGTGCTCCTGCGGCACCGTGGCCGGTGCTGGTGGGGAAAGGGGCTGCCCCCGGGCTGGCACCGCCACAGGGAGCATCTGCTACATTACACACTCCCCGATCCCAAATTTGCCGGTCGGAAAGGGGAAACTGCACTCACACACCCACACGCCTCTGTGTTCGACCTCCCCCAGGGTGACGAGCTCATCACAACCTGCACATACAACACGGAGGACCGGAGCCGAGCCACCGTGGTGAGTGTGGGGGTGAGCTCCCCTGGGGCACCCCAGGGCTGGGGGCACCCACAAAGGGGGGACCTGCATGAACCCAGGCTGAATTGCAGCCAGAAACCGGGGCGGGGGGCAGCAAAGAAGGGAGCCCACAAGGCTCCACTGCCTGCAGCGGGGATGCTAAGGTGCTAATTGAGAAGTAGCGTGTGTCACTCTAATTCCCATCACAAACTGTTCCACAGGGGATTAATTGTAATTAAAGAGATGTGGCGGGTTTTTTGACAGCGCATGTTATTTTCTTACATAGGCAGCAAAAAAAAAAAGAGCCTGTCAGAGGTACCCTCAACAGGGACAAAGCTAAATATAGCAGAGGGATTATAGGAAATCTGCATTTTAATATAAACCACACCATCTAGCCTGAAAGTCTGTCCTTGCATAAAGGGTGGATGAGCAAAGGGCAGCCCATCCCATGCACCTGAGGGGGGGGGTGTGTGTGTGCATGTGGAGGTGTGAGCTTCGTGCCTTTGCCCTGGATCAGGGGACTCTGGAGCAGGGAAGGGAGCCATGGGATGAGAGGGAAGGGTTTTATACTGAAAGAGGAGAGATTTAGATGAGATCTGAGGAAGAAATTCTTTGCTGTGAGGGGTGTGAGCCCCTGGCCCAGGTTGCCCAGAGAAGCTGTGGCTGCCCCATCCCTGGAGGGGTTCAAGGCCAGGTTGGATGGGGAGGTGTGAGCTTCGTGCCTCTACAGCCCCCCTGCCCTCCCCGGCGGGGCAGAGCCGGGCCCTGTTGCCAGCAGGTTTGTGTCCATGCCGCAGGGGGGGTTCGGCATCCTGGAGGAGATGTGCGTGAACTACGTGCACTACTACCCCCAGACGCAGCTGGAGCTGTGCAAAAGCGCCGTGGATCCCGGCTACCTGCACCGATACTTCAACCTCGTGAACAGGTACAGAGCCCCCGCACGGCGGTGCTGAGGGCAGAGGGACCATTCCAGAGCCCTTTGCTAGTAATGCCGGGAAAAAGTTTAAAAAGTGGGGTTTGGGAGGCTGGCTGGGCAGTGGGTGTGCAGGGACACGCAGGCAGTGCTGGTTTCAGGAGCCATGGCTGCCCACTGGAGCACAGTCCTGCCCTCCTCTGCCCCCAGAGCTGGCAGCCAAACCGGGACTGTGGAGTCCTCAGCACAAGGACATGGACCTGCTGGAGTGGGGCCAGAGGAGGCCACAAAGATGATCCGAGGGCTGGAGCACTTCTATGGGGACAGGCTGAGAGAGCTGGGGGGGTTCAGCCTGGAGAAGAGAAGGCTCCGGGGAGACCTTGGAGCCCCTTCCAGTCCCTCAAGGGGCTCCAGGAAAGTTGGGGAGGGACTCTGGGTCAGGGAGGGAAGCCATGGGATGAGAGGGAAGGGTTTTACACTGAAAGAGGGGAGATTTAGATGAGATCTTGGGAAGAAATCCTTTGCTGTGAGGGGGGTGAGCCCCTGGCCCAGGTTGCCCAGAGAAGCTGTGGCTGCCCCATCCCTGGAGGGGTTCAAGGCCAGGTTGGACGGGGCTTGGAGCAGCCTGGGCTGGTGGGAGGCGTCCCTGCCCAGGGCAGGGGGGGCCCTGGGTGCTCTTTAAGGTCCCCTCCAACCTAAACATTCTAGGATTCTATGATTTAAGGATGGCTGCGCAGTGAGAACCACCAGGAAGGGAGAGCATTCCCAGGGAGGGACTTCCCGACAAGAGTCAGTGCATGGCCAAGGACTTATGTGCAAAACACTTCTTCTAACCCACGGCAGACACCAAGCACCCCTGCCGGAGAAGCAGGCTGCAGCTCATTCACCCATGGTGAGCGGGGCGAGATGCTGACCTTGCACAGGGTGTCCTCCTCACGGGGTGTGCGGCTGGGCCCAAAGCTTCCCCTCTGATGCCATCCGCGTGAGGCTCTCCCTGCTCCCAGCACTGACTTCGGAGCCATTCCAGACCCAGCTTTAGGCAGGGAGGGATTAGACACATCCAGCGCTGAAAGAGGATGGTGTTGCTGCATTTCAGTGTGGCATTTCTCCTGCCCCAGGTTTAACGATGAGGAGGTCTGCACGTGCCCACAGGTCTCTGTCCCACAGCAGTTTTTCTCCGTCCCCTGGAACTCGTTCAACCGAGACGTGCTGAAATCCCTCTACAGCTTCGCTCCCATCTCCGTGCACTGCAACACATCCTCAGCCGTCCAGTTCCCGGTAGGTACCAGCTTCACAACCAAAGCTTCACAGCAAAACTCCTGGCTATAGGTGAAAAACAGCTCGTCAGAGCTGTGCCACAGGGTGATCCCGATGAGACGGGTCAGATCTCCGGTCCTCAGGACATGGATGCAGCCAGCTGGTCAGGGCAGGGACCTGGAGCTGCCTGGGAAACCCTGGCACCATCAGGACCCTGAGCCCAGCCCAAACCTGGTGCTTAAAACAACACAAGACAATCCCGCTGTGGATGTGCTTGGCCAGATTCAATTAGGGGATGCATTTGCATAAAGCGATTTTGAAGCTGCTTTTGCTGAGCGTTAAAGCAGGGCTAGCTCCAGAACCGAGGAGAGACGTGAGGTGGTTTTTAGGATTTTGGCAAGTTACATCAGGTCCCAGCAGAGCGAGCTCATTACGCACAGCATCTGTGCAGTCTCCGGATGTGGAGATCCAGCAAAACGTGAAGGACTTCAGGGCATGAGACCTTTAAAGAAAAAGTAGCCCCAGTTACCACGGGCATGATGATGAAGATTTAAAACCACTGACGGTCCCTATCACCATCAGCTCCCGACAGCGATAAACTCACTCGATACAGAATTTCTGGATCCAGCATTATCCACTGCAGCGCCGGAGGACACCAAGCTGATGGCAGGGAAGACCACCAGCCTCCTGCCCCGGTAAAAACTCTTTGGCAAACTCTGCTCTGGAGGGGGCAGAAACCTTTCCAGTCCCCTGGAACCGCAGACGCGGCACCTCTCGGCCACGCAGAGCCCAGCTGCAGGGGCAGAAGTGGAGCAGAAGTTTTGTGCGGCTGCTGAATTATAAATTAAGCCTCTTAATTATGGCCCGGACAACTATCTTGATTTCAGCAAGGTCGGGGTGGGGGGGGTTGGCCAGGAAGAGATTCGAGCGGAGCAGATCTGATGCTGGTGCAAAGTGGGTCAGGATCGTCGCAGCGAGGGCGAAGGAGCCGAGCTGCCCCTCCTGCTCTGCTGGCGTTTTCAGAGCGAGCCCGATTTTAAGACACCTCATTTATTCCACATGGTTTCTGCCAAGAGAAAAGCACCAGCTTCTAATTGAGCTCAAGCTTTTGCAGTTCAGCGATCCCAAACCTGACGAGCTTTCTGGAAGGACTGAGTGCTGTTAATTATGTGAAAGGCTGCGGGGATGTCACTTGCACCTGCAAGGGCTCACAGTGAACTCCACACTCTCTATCTTCAGATTTCCACTCAAAAGCACTGAAAACAACTACCGAGACACTCCAAATGCTTCTGATCTATCCCAAAATCAGGGTGCTGGTGAGGGTTTGGGACATGTCGGCAGGGCAGGGCAGGACACCGCAGCAGACGGGCTCAGGACTGGGGCCGAGCCCCGCAGCAGGAGCACCCTAAACATGTTTAACTGCTCTCTTAAGCCATAAGGATACAGGAAAACAGTCCTTTCTCCAGCTGGTGCTCCCCTGCCATGCTGTCCCCTCTCCGGTCACTCCCCATGTGAGTGTTCCCTCCATCCCCCTCCACCTTTTCCTGGTGCCGGAGCAGGCTCTGGCCCGTTTTGCTTGACATACGACAAGGAATTTAATCTGAAAACACAAATTCACCCTTCCTCCTCTTGCTGATGACTCACAGCTCTACCTCTCCTCTCCAGACCCCCCTCCTCCTGCTCACACTGCGGCTCAGCCTCTCACTGACGTTTCCGCATGAGCGCGCAGCCGGCAGCCAAACCGTAGCATCACCGAACCAGAGCAAAACCCAGACCGAGCCCCCCCTCCGCCATCGCAGCCCCTGCATCCATCTCACCCGGCCACTAACCCGGACCAAAAAGTCACATCTGAGCTAGATCCTGCCCGGCGGCCTCAGCCCTCGGCGCTGTCTGGACCCGGCAGGTTGTTCCTTGCATCCTCAAGACAAGGTGTCCCCACGCACGCCCAGAGCTGGGGGGTTTGTCCTGGCCGTGATCACCTTGAGCCCTGATGGCTGTGACAGCCCTTCCCCGGCTCTGCCCCGCGCCACCTCCTCCAGGTTGCTGTGTCCCTCCTGTCCGGCAGGGCTGCACATGGCATCCACGCTGGCACCACGCAAACATCACCTCCAGCCAACCTTCCTACCAATACCTGGGAGAGAGGGTTTTTCAGGGCTGGGCTGCGAGCGCGGTGGGTCAAGTGGGGCTCCCTGGTTGGAATTGTCACCCTCTGATCTGGCGGGTAACACTTTTTTGGGATGGAAATTCCCTATCTGCGGTGGGTTTGTGCAACGTGGTGCACCGCAGATGTCTGCGCCACTAAGGGGATGCGTGGGTGCTTCTGCAATACAAATTATTAGTAACGTCTCATAAGAAAACATCCTGGTTTGGGCTAAAAACACTTTGAACATGAAAGATCATTTCGTTTTTACAAGTAGGGAGAAACACAGAGTCTCCATTTACCCGAAACCTCGACTTGGTCTCATGGTGCCGATCTCTCTTGCAGGGCAAGTGGGAGAAGCAGCCGCTTCCCACCATCACCGAGAGGTTGCCGGAGCCCGTCCCTCGCTGTCCGCCCACCCCAGGGCCTCAGCCGGCCGCCCCCATCCCCCTCGACCTGGGCCGGCTCAGGAGGGACTGACCCAGCACCGGCTCCTTCCATCACGACGGGAAGTGCCTCCAGGCAGGAGCATCCACAGGTTACCTTGTCCCGTTGCTCTCCTGGCATCCCTGCCCGCACGGCGATGTCAGCCGGTGCCCTGGCCCCTGTCTCTGGAGGAGGTTAGGGCTCACAAGTTAAGAGTTCAGAAAGTACTCTGGAGCTGGAAAGCGCTATATTTAGTGAGTTATTAGCAATCCCGGCTCTGAGTAATGCTGCTTTCCGCCCCCAGAATAATAACGTGGAGGTTTGCTATTGTGCCGACCCCAGCGTGGCCCCGGGGAGGGGGGGGAGAAGCCTGTTTTCCCGCAGGGAAACTGAGGCACAGAGTAAAGACCTTGCGTGGGAGCAGCGTACAAGCCTTCCCAGTGCCCCAGGGTCCCGTCTAGCTCGGGGAGGCTCCGTGGGTGCTCTCCGACACCCTCGGCGGGGATGGAGGGAGGGATGGAGGGAGGNGGTGGAGAGACAAACCTTTTGACAGACAAATGACTCCATTAAATACCTAAATGTGAAAAGAAAAAAGGAAAAATTTGCTTTTTTGCTGTTGAGCTCTAAAAGGAAAACAGTCGGGAGGAGCAGAGGAGAGGCCAGTGGCGCTGCAGGAAAGATCACGTCCGTCCCAGCCAGGGGGGTGGGATCCAGCCCAGCCACCTTGGGATTAAGGAAAAAATCTCAGGTCAGAGCACTGGGGATCAGAAAGGCTTTTTTGAAGCAAGACATTATCTTCACAGGAACGCGGCGGCTCCTTGGCATCCCAGGGAGGCATGTGCTCCTCGCACCTCTCCCATTTACCAGCTCCCTCCTTTATTCCCAGGACAAACAGACGGGACTCTGGCCACCCCGTCCTCTTCTCTCCTCCTGGGCAGCATCGGGGAGCGCAATCATCTCCTATTCAGAGGAAAATTCATCCCAGTCTTGTTTTTTAATGTTTCCAGTAAAACCAAAGCATTTGAGAGCTCAAACTCTTGCCCGCGGCACCTGTTGAGGGAGGTTAAGGAACTGAAATCGGCTCTAAAGAGGGTATAAACCAAGCAGATGTGGTCAAGGGAAATAAAGTGAAAAGCGTGGAGTGTGGTTATGTCTTCAGGTGGGTGAAAGCTTCAGCAGAGATCAGGCTGCACTGCTGAAGATGGAGCCCAGCAAGGGGACCAGAGCAAGGGACAACTATGGGGACCGGCTGGGAGCAGCTGCCCCTTCCCGTTGGCAGCGGGGGGGTCACGGGCTGCGTGCGTGCGATGAAAAACCTTCCCTGACACCTCCAGAGCGGCTCTGCGCTGCCAGGGGCTGCGGGGCCGGCAGCATGCCCCCCAGCCTCCCCCAGCATCGCCCCCTCCGCCGGGAGGTAAAAGGAGCCACCTCCAAGGTGACCTTCGGGAAGATGCCGGCAAAGCAGAGGGGACCATGGGGCCGCCGGGGGGCCAAGGGCAGCCCTGGTGTCAGCAGCCTGGTCAGTGGGCTTACACCACAGCGCTGAGCTGGTCCTGCCTGTAGCGCCAGCAGCCCAGGGGACACACAAACACAAACTGTACCGGCAAAGCAGCTCTGGGCCACAACACTCATCAAACTCTTTTTTCCTCCTCCAAATTCAAAGACCACACACGTGGCAAGGACCCAGATTCCAGCGGCACTTGCCTTTGGGAGTTACTTTTATTCCTTGGGGCACAACAGGAGCCTCTCTCCCCCGTTAAGCGCCAAGGGGACGCACAGCACCACCATCTCCTCCTCATTTCAGACCCAGGGGCCGGCGCAGGCTGGCAGCTCTCCCTGGCCACCAACCGCTCCCGTTGCCACGGCTGGAAACCGGGACTTGTCCTGACTCTCGCCCTCCCACAAATGGACAAGGTCATCATTCGGGTCTGGGGAGGATCACCCACCCCCTGCCTTCTGCACAGCCACTGCACACCAAGGCAGCCCTTGAGCACCATGAACAAAATCGAAGCAGGCACTGAACGTTTCGCACCCCAGGGCTGATGTTTGTAAAGGGCCTTAGGTGCCAATCACACTGAAGGCGAGAGAAGCTGGTGCTTAAACTCCCTCTGAACTTTGGAGCCGCGAGGAAGCATTTTGCCAAAGCAGGACCTGAAGCTCTGGCTGCGACTGGGAGAAGATGGGATGGAGGGATGAACCTGTGCCTTGAGGAGATGGGAAGAACATCCCTGAAAACCCCCTGAGTAAAGTCAACGATTTCCGGGTGCAGAAGAACCCTTCAGCGGGCAGAGCATCCATGGCATGAGCCTGGGCAATGTCCCTGGTCCCCCCGTCCCTTCCCTCTGTGCCCCCACGCGTGCTCCCACCCCAGCACCGGGTCCCCAGGGCACGGCCAGGACGAGGTGACACCCGTCACAGCAGGGACAGACGCAGCAAGGGACCGCAGAGACGGCAGGTTTGGAGGTTACAGCTGTTTTTAACAGCAGGGTTAGCTTAAAAAAAACTCATTTCCAGGCAGCGTGAAACTACATTTGGGGGGAAAAGATTTCCAGTAAAGTCAAAAATTGAAACCACTTCATTTGCAGTCGAGCAAAACACTGTTTTCAGGCCAATTAACCCATGGAAAAGAATTATTGCTACAGTCGTACCGCTTCATTTAGAAAACAAAGGAACAGTATCTTTGGAGTCTTTGGAACCTCTTCCTCCTCTTCCCCTCTAATTTGACCCAAATTTCCTTGATGAGTTCGCTGCAGACGTTTGCCCAGCTCTCCCAGCAGACCCTGGAGCCACCCAGGGGCTGGGAATTCAGCCGGCAGCTCCTAACGGCACCGTCCCTCTCCCCACCCCGGCGCCCGCAGCACCCGCTCGCCGTCCCTGCGCTGCCGCACACTCAGTAAAAGCCCTTCACTCGCTTGTTGTCCGGGTCGAACGGGGACTTGGTGTGTGCTCGGGCAGGGTAGGTCACCCCCATCCGCTCCAGCTCGTAGCTGCCGCTTTTCACGAAATCCAGCGAGACCTGCAAGGCAGAGCCATGGAGAAAGCCCCGTTAGGTGCTGGGAGGTACTGGTGGGGCACCAGTCCCCTGACACCTCCCCAGTCCCATCGCTGGGCAAGCCCCCACACCCCCCCACGGATACGCTGTCCATAGAAAAACCCGCCTCTGCCATCCCAGGAGGATGCACGGAGAGGAGGAAAATAGAATGTTAAAAGCACTCAGCTAAACAAAATAAAAAGAAAGCAGTATTTAAATTTTTCTGAGGGTTTGAGGGTTTTTTTTCCTGTGGATTTTTTCAGTGCCACCCGGTGCAAGGCGCAGTGACAGCCAGGCTGCGGGAGCTCGCTGCCAGAGGGGCCAGGGCAGGCAGGCTGGGTGGGGGGATTGCACCCCGAGGGGGTCAGCCCTGGCTGCAGGAGGGGACCACGGTGGCAGCCAGGATGTCACCGCTTGGTGTGATGAGCATGAACTGTCCCCTCCACCCACGAGGGTCACCCAGTGCCAGGCAGAGCCAGCGGCTGAGACACCCCAGTGCAGGGAAGGGCTGGGGCTGGGGTGGGGGTATCTCAATGCCGGTGTGTTTTTATCACCTGGAAACTGTCAGCAATTCTGCAACAAAGAGAATTTTTGTTTCTCTCCTCTCCGCCTCACCCCTTGCACCTCTTCTGCTCCTCTGGCTCTTTAGCCCCAGTGCCGCAGTGACATCCCCATCCCGGATCCCAGAGCTGGGGAGCATCACAGCCGGTCACTGAAGGGCTGTATCCATGGGGAGGAAACCAAAGGGCCCCGTGCAACACAGCACGGCCCTGGGCAGCCCCGCTGGGCGTCCCGCCGTGGGGAGCTGGGAAGAGGGGGGCTCTGTGTGCCCTCCTCCAAGGGCTCGGAGTCAGTGTGGGGTCTGGCTCAAGCACCAAGCCCCCGATGGGGAAAGCGTGGGGCAGGGTCCTGGCGCACATCCCCCAGTGGACCTGCCCTCCCCGCACAAAACTCCCCCCTCCTTCCGCAATTACTGCCCGAACCAAGCGGGAGTTATCCCAGGGAGCAGGGAGATGGGGGCTGCACATTAACATCTGCTTAACGAGCGCTGCTTCCCAGCTGCAGCCCTCTGGAGCGGCTGCCCAAAGGAGCTGGCAGGGCCGGGGACCCCACGGCGGGACCACCCGTACGTGGTGCCAAACGCCACCATTGCCATTTTGGGTCCTTCCCGGAGCCCGGCAGGCAGGTGCCTGCTGCCAGCCCCACCGCAGGCAGCGGCGGCAGAGCTTTCCCTGCAGCGGGTGTGCGAGGCGGGAGAGCAGTGCCATGGATGCACCCGGTGGGGATGC
>VXBO01005456.1:0-15281 GCA_013400135.1 Rhinoptilus africanus | reverse complement strand
CCCCCCCGTCACCTCCATCCTGTTGCCTCCATCAGGCTGCCTGGGGCAGGCGCGGGCGGCCGGGGGAGGGAGATGGAACAGGGAAGAGACAGCGGGAAAGGGGGAAAGGAAAGGAAGGGTCATGGGGGGACATTCACGATGGGGAGAAAAAGGTGGTCCCCAGGGGACGAGGGGGCAACTGGAACACAGAACCACTTGACTTGGGAGTCCGGCACTGATGCAGGATTAAAAGTCAAGGCAAACAAGAGGATGAAAGCACAAGCACATGGACTGCTCTTGGTTTGCACCGGAGAGGGTCCCTGGGGACATCATCCCCAGCCCTCTGTCCCCACACGGGTTCCCTGGCCACTGCCTAGAGCACGCTGCTTAATGAGGGCATCTGATTTACTATCCAGGAGTCTCCCAGGGTTAATTAACAGCCTGCTGTGCTCCAATTGGCCACTGCTCCCTATAACATAAGTTAATTCACTGCTGCAATTAAATACTCGGTTGCAATTAACATCCGAGGCAGCTCCTGAGCCAGAGAGCGTTGCTGGGACCACACGGAGCGACAGCCGGTGAGACCGACCTCATCACTGAGCCATGGCATCCCTCACCTTCCCACCTCCCGCGGGGACAGCACGGGGGGGCCGCTCCGTCTCGCTCCCCAGACAACAGCGGGTTTGCAACGGGTTTGTGCCTACGGCTTCAAAACCAAACAACTGCTGTGCTCCTCCCCCAGGAAGCCCCCATCCCTGGGGGTCTGTACTCACCGGGCCCCCCGTGGGGTCACGGATGTAGCCGTAAGCGATGGTTTTGTCGATGGCAAAGCCGAAATCTGCCCGACGGATGTGGCCGACCACCTTGCCATCCCGCCAGACCGCCTCCAGCCCGAACATGGGCACCTTCCTGCAGGATGAAGGCAGAGCTGCCGTCAGCAACGCCCCACGGCGGGACCCCATGAGGGACGGGGGCTTTGGGGGGACCCAACCCCAGCTCTGCCATGGGCCACCCCACATGCTGGGGCTCCCACCGCCCACAGGTTCATTAACCTCCCCGCGCTCATCCCAGGCGCTGGCAAAGCCCCGTTTGCAAAACCTCCCGCTGTTCTGGGTGAAATAAGATAAACCCACTCCCTGTCACACCGCTTCCAGCTCCCATTAAACATCCAGCAGGGAATTCGCGGTGGGATTTAAATTAGAGATGGAATTAGAGCATGGAAAACAATTGAGCCGGCTTGCAACCGAGCTCCCTGTGCGTGCCCGGGCGCAGGGGTGGATGGGGATGGCTGAAGATGCTCATCCCAGGATGGCCGCTGGCGGTGGGTGCTGCCGGGGCTGAGCGGGGCCCCGCAGTGGTACTCACTCCTCGGTGGTGAAGCAGACGAGACGACGGAAGATGCCCTTGGCTTTTTGAGCCTCCACAGCCTCTCGGCCCAGGAAGGGGATGTTGGATTTGAGCTTGCAGGTGAAGGCCAAGCCTGATTCCAGCGGGGTATCATCGGGACGCAGGTCTGCGTGCCAGTGCCTGTACCCTGCAGAGAGCAAAGATGGGTCGCCCAGCCTCTCCCTGCCATGGGCAAGCCGGGGGGCAGCATGAGGAGACCAAGACATCACCCCTGCCTCCTGGACCCCCCTAGTGCCCTTGATTCCCTTGGCCCTGGACAAAGCACCCTTGAGAGAAGCCCATATTGGGGGAGTCTCAGCAAAGAGCACTGGGGCCAGTCGCATCTCTGCCAGTAGCTGCCAGTCACACCAACCCACCCTTGAAGCCCTCATCCCAAAAAAACCCATTTGCCCTCATCCCCCAGCCAGAGGCAAAGCAGCAAGCGCTGCTGCAAGGAAAGCAAGAAACCTTTCTCGATGCTGAGGCTGTCGATGGCTCTGTAGCCGGCGTTGGTAATGCCGTGCCGGGCACCCGCCTGCATCACCGCCTGGTAAACCTTCACGCAGTCCGCCTTGGGCACGTGCAGCTCCCAGCCCATCTCGCCGACGAAGGACAACCTCATGGCACGGACCTGCGAAACGCAAGAGCCAAAACACTCCTACGGATGGTGCCGGGCTGTGCAGCGCAGGAGAGGCTGGGCAGCCACACGCCACCACGGCGGTGAGAAAGCCAGCTTGCCCGGGAGCCTCATGCGAACGCCCTGCTTTGGTGGAAGGCATTTCTTCACTCTCCCTCCTGCATGAAGCCAGGATCAGACTGAATTTCTCCTCTCTGGACAACCTAAGCTTGGCACCTCAAACCCAATTATCATCAGCGCCCAGGAGGGATGGCCAGTGGGCACAGGGGGCTGCATTCAGCATCCTCCGGCCACTGATCCCAGGGCTGTCGCACCAGCAGGGATGGGGTTAGATGATGTTCCATCTCCAGCCAGGCTTTTGTCTCCCTCTGCTGATCCATCCACACCAGAAGAAAGCCCACAGGCACCCCCAGTGCCGCGTCTCCCTACATCAGCACATCAGACGGGGAAGCCGGTCCCCAGCAGGACTGTGCTGCTTTGGGGCACTTCGTGGCTGCTGTCCCCTGGGGATGTCCCCCACTTGGCATGGGGTTCCCACGGCAGAGGCACCCACAGGCCGTATGCTCCCAGGCAGGGACTGAGCCCGGCATTCTGACCCGCATCCCGCTCACCCCAGGGAGATGCTCAGGTTTCCCCAGTGGAGGTTGTGCCCCAAAGCGTTACTCTCAGATGCCAGATTAGCTCCACACGGAATGCATGAAGTTCCAAAGAGGAATGAGCAGCTCAGCACAGGGGACTTGGTGCTTCTCGGGGGAAGGCTCATCCTCGGAGATATTCCTGTCTGCCTGCGCTCCCAGGGGCTCAGATCTCCCAGCCGTGCTGGGACTGCCCATTCTCCCCCTGCTTCTCACCCCGGCAGGCTTGCCTGCATCCTCCTGTTGTCCCTACTGAAACAGTCTGCATTCCCAAAGCTTTCCAGGCCGGTTAGGGGCACACCAGCTCAGACACCTTCCCTGAAAATACCCCTTGAGTCTGAGCTGCATTTCCCTCTGCTTCATCCCTTTGGATTTCTGTGCTTCCTCCCCCACAAAAACCCTTCTGGTTCATCCCTTCGGATGCACATCAACTGCAAAGGCATGCCTCGCTTTGGGAGGGAGATCAGCTCAAGAGTTTCACCCCGGATTGTGATCTGCAGGCTCAATAAAGCCATTTTCAGCTAGGAAGAGGCTTCCAGGCTGGTTCCATCGGCCAGGCACGCTCCGTGGCTTTGGGGCTGGTTTGCCCATGCTGGCTCTGGATGTCACCGGGGCAGACGCTGCATCCTGCCATGTGCTGGGCTCCTACTGCAGGTGGGATCTGCTCTCAGCTGTGCTCTCCAACCCCGGCTATAAACAACTACAGACAACAGCAGCCACTGCCCAAAACAGGCAGCGGCCGGCAGGAGAAGCACCAAAGGGATGCCCGGGCTCTCTGCTGCGAGAACAGCCGGTGGGTGATGGGCTGAGAACCCAAATCCATCCTTGCTTCCCCCCGGCACCCCAAAAATAATATCCTCAAGTTGAGTTTAAGGCAGCTTTTAAGACTCCCAAACCTTTACAACAGAAGTGGAGAGGAGGAGGAACACCGTGAGTATTGGGAATTCATTTTGAGCCCCCTCACCACACGCCGTGCTGGGGAGTCACCCCTCCTTCGGTGCCCCCCGCAGCCCCCCAAGCGAAACACAAAGGCTGGCCATCGCTTTCCGAGGTGCACAGATACAAGGGGCGCGGGGAAGCTTTTTTGCTCAGTGCAAAAGTGCCATCTAATTAGGGAACAGCCAGGGATGAAGCCGCTGCAGCTGGATACCATCTTCAGCGCGGCAGGAGATGCTCCGGGGATTGACAGGCAACTTCCCGGCTCATTAACCCCGCCTGCAGCTCCGCAGTCAGCGCTGCAGCTAAAGTGCACTTTACTTGCAGGGGCAAGTTACTCCAGGGAGAAACTTGCCCCCGCACCACCCCTGCTCCGGGGGAGAGAGCATCCCGGCAAGTGCAGCGAGGCAGAAAACAGGCATCCTCGGGAAAACTGGGGTACCAGCTTCACACAGGCAGGGGTTGGGGGTGGCACCCATGTGTGTGTGTCCCTGGCAGGGGTGGGCACCCCACTGCGGAGGCCAAGGGGGCCGTCGAGGGCTGGGTTCAGCCTCTCCAGTCGGTTTTCTGCTGAATTCCCCTAGGAACAGGTTTTTCTCTTAGATTTCAACTGGAGCTATGAAATAGCATCAATTCCTGGGTCTTTCAGCAGCCATTCAAAGGCATTTTAAGTATTCTAGAAAATGAAAACCTGAACTCTACCTTGTATCCAGCAGTGAAATTCAAAGGGGGACCTTTCTCCACTGTTCAATACAATGAGAGACGCTATATATAAACTCACAAACCAATTGGTAATTTCCAGAGTCATTAACTCTGCTGGAACTCTCCTTTCACTCCAGCTCATTTTGCTCAACTACTGAGTTAACGCGTGAAAATCCCAGCGATGACTTTTAAAAGATGTCGGGTTCAGTTTAACCCCCCCTGAAAGGCGATAATATCAGAGCAGGCTTCAGCCTGCTGGCCTGAGAAACCCTCCCACTCTAATTTCGGCGTGGGATGGAGTCCCCTGTGCTCATTGTGGGGGGGGGGGAGGCCTGATGGAGACCTCCCAAAGGGTGGCCCCAGCAGCAGGCAGGGTAACAACCCCCCCCCTCAGACTAGAGCCCTTGGGCAGGAAAGCTTTTTTCCCTACAGTCAGGGTATTCACACCCAAAAGAAGCCACAAAATTTCTACCAGCTATTTCTTCCACGCAGGACCGGATTATTTTTTCTGTGAACTTGAAGCAAAATGCAAATAAACTTATCAGGCTCTTGGAGATGGGAACATTTATACACCTTTCCCAGGGGATAAGTAGATTATTACGTGACGTTATCAGCTTGCCACAGGCAGGACAGGGGAGGAGGTGGGGAGGGTTATAACTCGCCAGCGGAGACTAAAATGCAATGTGTTGGACAACTTGCAACAAGGGATTTGCCTTCAGGTCCCCCGTGGCACTGTCCCCACCAAGGGACACTGGGTTTTCTGTACCCAGAGCACAGGGCACACTGGTGGTTGATGGTTCGGAGAATTAACCCGAGTTGGGCAAAATCTGCGGCTTAGTTAAACCACCCTAAACCCTGGCAAGTCTCTTGCTCGCAAATCAAGTAGCCTTAATTTGATTTAGCAGCAATCCCTTCAGCAGCCAGCTGCATTTGAGTTAAAGCCACTTTAATTCCGAATGAAAAGTGTCCGCATGTGGCTTAACCCAATTGCGCTAATATCCAGCCTGCCTCCGGCTCCCTGTTTTCCTGCTGCCTTTTATGAGATTTGCCGCTGCACCTTCACCCCCTTCGCCTCCCATCGGACACCGGCCCAAGAGCCAGAGCCAACGCTGGGCACGGTCCTGGCTGCTCCGGGCAGAGGGGGATGCCCTGGGACCGCTGCCTGCCCACATCTCCCATGGGAAAGCCAGGGTACCAACTCTACCCCCTGCCCAAAAAAAGTGTTTTTGCAACAGAGGGAATAGTTCATATGGGGTAAACGTCAACAAGAAACCAAGGCAGAGCTTCTCAGGCAAACCTTGCAAAAGTCTTTCCCCGATAACAAAACTTGCCAGCAGCAGGTTTTCCCAGAACGTTTCTCTTTTGACAAAACGACATTTTGTGGTCAACAAATCTTCTATTTAGGGTGTTTCAAGCGGGCTCAATCCGCAGCTTCACACGTGACAAAACTCCCCAAAGACCTGCCATCCCTCCCTTTCCCCACGGATAACTTCAGACCATGTGGATCTCCACCGGGGAGACATTTAAGGCGCTTTTCTCGCTGCCCCGCACCAGGCGAGACAGAGGAGTCCGACCAAGCGCTGCGGAACCTCACACAGCAAACCCTGGTGGGGCTGATCCGCCTCTTTGCAACACGGCAAAGGACACCAGACCGGAGCCTTCCTCCCTCCACACCGCCAGGCGATGCCCCACGGTGCGTTAAACCCTTTGCTGCGGGTCCTGGCAGAGGTGCCAGGTTGCCAGCCTGGGCAAGGTGCATTCCCGCGGCTTGCTGAGGACTGTCCCACTTGGGAGAGCAGTGCATCCCCAGGCGATGTGTCGGGGGGCAGGAGCCGGACGGCACCCCCCACCCGTGACTCCCCGCCGAGCCGGGCAACCATGACAGTTGCCACCATCGCCCCAAAGGGCTTCTCATCCCCTCGCTGTGACACCAAGGGGCTCAGCCTGAGGTGCTTGTGCGGAGCATTGCCTTTTCTGCACTTTTCTCGCAAAACTGCTGATGTGAGCCCTGGAGTCTGGGCACATGCAGGACGATCTGCACTTGTACAGAACGCTTAAGGCTGTCAGACTTCTCCTGTGATCAAATACACCGGCTCCGCAGGCTGCCCAGCCCTTACCGCCAGTACTTGACATGCTTTACGTTAGATAGTCCCTGGGTTTTTTTACGAGCACAGGGAAAAGGAGGGGATCTAGAGTGTCACATAAATCTCTTTATCACCAGCGCTCGCCCCTAATCTGCAGGAGGTGTCTCTTGTTCTTCTGACAGCGCTGCAAAGCTGTAAGTCACCACGTCTCTTCCCCAGGTTCAGCCTGGGCTACAAAACTGCCAGGTGGGGTGGGAGGGCAGGCTGGCCCCTGGCAAGCAAACGGGGAGGAAAACACCCCAGTTTTTGGCCTTTTCCAACAAAAACAAACCCCCAACAACAAAACCTCCCAGCTGCCCACCGCAGCAATGTGGGGGCGGATGGAGCAGAGGATGCTCGCTGCGCGGGCTGGGAGGAGGGACGGCCCCGTCCTACCGTGCATCCTGCGGCCGTGGCCAGTTTGTGGGTGGAGAAGGGGAAAGCGTCGTTGCTGAGGTCGGTGTCGAGGACTTCTTGGAGGACGACACGGCTGTGGGGAAACAGCAAAGTGGCCGCGGTGAAAGGATGTAACACTCGCTGAAGGTTGTCGCTAAAGCTCGCTTTCTCATCTTGTTGGCAAGACAGACCTCTCCCTCTGAAGGGGAGCCGACGTGGGTGATACGCCACGCTGTGAGAGCCTCAAAAGAAATGCCAGTTCCCCAGGAAATGGCACATTGCTCCAGCCAGACCATTGCCCGGTGCTGTGGGGCTCACGCCAGGACCTGCCATCCCTCCACTCATCCCTCCCTCCATCCCTTCACCCCCATATCCATCCCCCCGTGAGCCAGGCATCAGGGTGCAAGGAGGGGGCTGCCATGCTCACCTCAGCGGGCCCTGGATGCTCATCATGCCCAGCTCCTCCGAGCAGTCCAGGAGTTTGCACTGGAGCTTCATGTCCTGCAGCACGGCGGTGATGTGCGACCAGTTGTGCTGAGCCACGGCCCCCCCGATAGCCAGGTAGTAGCCATCCCCTGGAAGACATCCCCCGGCAGCCTTTCAGGCTCCAGAGCGTCGGGCTGGGGGCGATGCCCAGCTCAGCTCGGGGCTGGTTTTGCTCTCCAGAGGCTGAGCCGCAGCTCTGAACCTCTCCACGGCTCTTGCACTGCTGGGGGGGGGACTGCCAAGGAACAGGGGGGGTTAAATAGTGCTGGGGCAAGGGAGGGCTTTGGGGCTCTGCTAACATCCACGCGGGGCTCAGCACAACGAAAACCTAATGACCATTAAAACCTGAAAGAAGAAAAGGTTAAAAAGAAAAAGCCATCAGAGCCCTGGAGGAGCCTGTGTGTATGTGTGAGCATCACAGGGAAGAGAAAAAACTCTTTGTCCCTTGAGACCAACGGCAAAAGCATCTGCTCCTCTGTCCCAGTACAAGTGCGGAGGGAGCTGGGAGCTACAGGTGGGAGCAGGGAGGGCTGTATATGAGGAGGAATTTCATCTCGTCAGTAATCCTGGGTGGAAAGTCCCCAGGGACGGGGTTTGAGAGCTGATTAATACCTAATCAATCTTCCCTCTGTCTTCCCTGCCACTACAAAATCGCTCTCTGATAATCTGTCATAACGGTAATAAGTGCAGCCACCTACTGTAATTGGAAAAATAGACTTTGCTGCGATTAAACTCCTCCATCGCCCGCCAAACCCTGCAGCTCTGCCATCCGCTTCCCGTCACCCCTCTGCCCCCCGCCAGCTCCCCAGAGGAGAGGGATGCCGGATTCGCCACCAGAGAGGGAAAGGTTTGCCAGTACCCTGCCACCCTGGGGAAAAGGCGAGACCTGGGGGGTCCACGGTCACAGGGCTGGTCCCTCCCCTCTGAGGGTGACACCGCGTGTGGGGACAGGGCTCCGAGGGCAGCCCAGTGTGAACCTCCTCCCTTCTGGTGGGAGCACTGCTGCTGCTGGACACGGTGCTTGGCAGCGCTGCCGGAGAGTGGCTCTATCCTCATCCTCCTCCTCTTCGGCTGCCTAATGCCATTCCTGCCCTCCAGGCTGACTGCTCTGCTCCCTTTCAATTCCTTTTTATTGCAGCTGATAAGGAGAGGTGAGAGCCGCCAACCGGGGCTGGACAAACCCAATAACGCCAAGGAACAGTGCAAGCCCCCGGGGCCAAGGGGGATAATTGGGTTACAGGGAGCGAGGGGTAGAGGTGGAAAAAGCCAGGTGGCTGCCATTAGGTAAATGCAATTAGGTAAATCCTGCAGCCCCGAGCGTGGCAGGGGTGGAGGAGATGCTGGCAGGCCTTGGACTGAACCTGCCGCCGTGGCTGCCTGGGNGCTGCCCAGGGAGGTGGGGGAGTCTCCGTCTCTGGAGACATCCCAAACCCGCCTGGAGGCGTTCCTGTGCCCCCTGCTCTGGGTGACCCTGCTCTGGCAGGGGGTGGGACTGGATGATCTCCAGAGGTCCCTTCCAACTCCTGCCAGTCTGTGATTCTGCTACTGGAAAAGTCTTTGCGTCCATTAACACAGCTAAAAAAGGCAGCAGGAGAGGCTGGGAGCTGAACTGCGGGAGGGTAAACCCACCAGCGAGCCCCCCAGAGCCCCACGCCGGCTGCAGAAACCCACCTCCCTCCAGCATCCCCGTGCGCAGGGCTTTTACCTTCGAAGGCGGGGGCCAGGGGGGAGTCCGGGTCCCCGGGGCTGATCCGGCTGACGGTCAGGTCGCTCTCCACGCCGCCCCGCTTGTTCAGCATGCAGGTGTACACGGTGGAGCCTGGGGGAGGAGACGGGCACCGCTGCCCATCAGCCAGCCCCGGCCCCGGCAGAGGGAAGGGGGGAGCAGGAAAATTTGTCCTCATCGTTACATCAGCCTGGGTACGCCCTGACCCACCCTGGGTGTCCCAGCACCAAGAGGGGGAGAGGAGCGATGCTTTTTCCCCTTGAGATCTATGTGAGGAGTGCAGCTGCATCCTTGGAAAGGCCATAAGCTGCTTCCCAGCCCCGGAGAAAGGAGCAGCTTCTCCCTGTGCGAACGGCAGCGGGCGAGGGTTGTGCTCGATTCACTCCGGTACCCATCACTTCTCCAGCTGTGAGCCACAACTGGAGCCAGAGGGCCAGCAGAACCCAGCCTCCAGTGAGGACAGGGAAAGCAAACACTCACATGCTTCCCATAACCCCTGAAAAAGCAGCATTTAAAAGAAAAGCCAGTTTGGGTCCCCCTCGGTTTGTTTTGGTGTGAGACGTGGTTTCCCAGGGCATCCTTGCGGGGCAGCGCTCCACAGGGGCAGCACGCGGCCGAAATGAAGGGGCTGAGCCAGTACCTGGTGCTTTGCTCACATCGGCAGTGAACAGCCAGTTCGCCGCTTTGGTTGCTTCGGGACCAACCAGGTAGAATTTCCCAAAATAAGACATGTCGAAGAGAGCCAGGGCGTTTCTGCACGTTAAGCATTCATTCTTGATCTACAATTAAAGCAAACACACCGCTGAGACTGAGCCATGTTCTCCCGCCACAAAGGGAGGCACACATTAAAACCATTTATGTAATGAGAAATAATACCGGGACACATGCCTGGTGCCTTTAACGGCTGCAAGGCTCAAAAAAAACACAGGTATTAAATGGAGCAAGTCTGACAGGCCATCCTGTATGCTCAGTCTCATTCCTTACCTCAATAACCCACTGACAGGTATCAATAATAATAGTTAAATTTTATCAGATTGGGTATTTGCCCCAAGCTGGTCTCAACTCTTTCATTTGGGAAAGCAGCAGTAAATTCTCCGCCGAGGTTTCCAAGCATGGGCCACACATTTTTCTTAATTTTTTTGGAACATTTTCCCCAGTTTTGGGCAAAGCTCCATGCTTCCCTTCCCTCTGAGCCTCACCATCTCCGCCCAAAGCGATGATACGGAGCAGGCTCTGCTGCCTCTAGCCCCCCCCGTTCCAGATGTGCCCAGCGGTTTCAGCCAGGGGGGAGCTGCCCCCCACACTCACAATGTCATGGTGGGGGGGGAAGTCAAAAGTGTACTCGTCCCCCAGCAGCCGGTTGTAGGTGTAGTCCTTGTGGCGCTCCTGGCCGTACGCACCGTAGTAGTCGTAATCCAGAACCTGGGAGGGGAAGCAGAAGGGATGGGGGTGGTGAGGAAGGTGATGTGAGGCTGAAGCCAAGTGGCTGCTCCCAGTCACATTCAACCCACGCCAGGAGAGGAACGGGTCCATGCAGGACTTGGCTGTGGTGATGGGTCTCCACTCCGACATCCCTGCCTGTGGTGATGAGTCCCCTCCCTGGCATCCCTGCCCATGGTGATGAGTCCCCTCCCTGGCATCCCTGCACATGGTGATGGGTTTCCCTCCCAACATCCTTGCCCATGGTGATGGGTCCCCACCCCAACATCCCTGCCCATGCTGATGGGTCCCCACCCGACATCTCTGCACATGGTGATGGGTCCCCTCCCTGGCATCCCTGCACAAGGTGATGGGTCTCCACCCCAACATCCCTGCCCATGGTGATGGGTCCTCACGCCAGCATCCCTGGCTGTGGTGATGGGACTCCACTCTGACATTCCTACCTGCAGTGATGGGTCGGGTCCCCTCCCTGGCATCCCTGCCCATGGTGATGGGTTCCCACCCTGGCATCCCTGCACATGGTGATGGGTCTCCACTCGGAAATCCCTGCCCATGGTGATGGGTCCCCTCCCTGGCATTCCTGCACATGGTGATGGGTCCCCACCCCAACATCCCTGCACATGGTGATGGGTCTCCACTCGGAAATCCCTGCCCATGGTGATGGGTCCCCTCCCTGGCATCCCTGCCCATGGTGATGGGTCCCCTCCCTGGCATCCCTGCACATGGTGATGGGTCTCCACCCCAACATCCCTGCACATGGTGATGGGTCTCCACCCAGACACCCCTGCCTGCAGTGATGGGTCCCCCACCCTGGCATCCCTGCCCGCTGCTCTTCAATACACAGAAGCGAGATCAGTGCCTCTCATTGCAGGAAGGTGCTGCCTGTTGCAGAGGCACAGGCAGGCACACACACACACAACATGCACGTGCCGATCTCCCTCTTACTGCTGTTACAGTGAATTAAAGCCTAACAGCTTTTACGGACCCGTTTTTGGCGACATGCAGCTGCTTACAGCATATCACTTATGCAGACCCAGGACACATCCTGCACGCACCGGGCAGGGCCGGTACCCGCATGCGGAACGCCCCCGAAACACGTGCCGTGCTTACCGGGGCTGCTCCCCCGGGACTGAACCAGCCGGGCCTCTCCCAGCCGTGCCGCTCCTGGAAAACGCAGCCCTGTCGCAGCAGCTCCTGCGCAAGCAAAGACGGAGAAATGGGAACAAAGGCTTTCAAAAAAGTCTTTTCACTGCTTTTCGAGCAGCGCCCAGGCTGCCCTCCAGGCTGCCCTCCGCCAGTGACCCCTTGACTTTGGCTATCAGCAGACAAAAACAGCGCTGTCTTTTGTCTATTTAAAACAGTAGCAGCAAACCCTATCCACCCGCAAATTGCCTGGGATTTTTGTCCCCCCAGAAAGGTATTTCCTGGCGGGCAGGAGTCCCACAGCCCAGCTATGAACCCCGCCAAAGCTTGTGCTACGGTGCACGAATTACCGACCGAGAGATGCTAAATCCAGAGAGCAAGATTCCCCCCGATGTTTACAAGAGTATTTATATAATAACATTTAAGGTTTATACGGCAACCTTTTCATTCCTCCTCTGTGCTCTCCGGAAAATCTCCCTGCACGCAATTAATTAAGGATCCATTAAGATATTTTTGTTTGGTGCCTCTGTTCGGAAAAGAATAGATTTTGTTGAACATCTCAGAAATGATTCAGTGCCTATTTATAAAACACAGCACATGTTCTGGAGCTGCATGTATAAATACCAGGCTGTCAGTCAAATGGGCATTGCTTATTAGACATGCTATTAAAAAATAAATTGCATCCTCGGTGACAGAAAACAACCGAGCTGTCAACCAAACACTGGGGGACGGCGAGGAGGGATGTCTGTTTTACTGCTTGAGCCTCTGCTCTCCATCAGAAGAGGAGTGGTGTGATAGGAATTAGCGGCGAGCAGAAACGGGCTCGAGAAACGTGGCTGCTCCCTACTGGGGCTGGGATCGGGGCCGGCAGAGACGGGGTGGGATGAGGCACCGGCCCTGGGTCACCCCCACCATCTCGGGAGCGGTGGGTGATTTTGGGGGGCTCTGAGCTGTGCTTGCTGCAACGCTGCCGATGCGGCAGAACCACTGGAAACTGGGGGGTTTTCTTAAGTGCTGCATCTTGAAAGCATTAACCTATGGAGATTTATGCAAGGAAGCAGCTGGGGAAGGTGGGAGCCGGGAGGAGCCCAGGCTGGCAGCTACAGGGAGCAAAACCAGAGGGAACTTAAGGGGTGCCAGCAAAGCCACCTCCATGGAGGCACAGCTGCTCCCCTCTTCCAGCATCCCTCCAGCATCCCGGCCTCGCTCTACACTGCGAGATGCTGTTTTGGGGAGGAAAAGTTGCTGCTGAGATGCAAATGCAGCATGTTGAGCGCAGGGCAGGACATCCCCGCAAGCACCCAGCATCCCACAGCCCTTGCAACTGCCCCTGAGCCGGACTGGCAGTGAACGAAATAAAGCCTCTGAGCCCTTCCCTCCACTTTTCCCTTGCCCAGTGACCATCGCCGGGCTCTTAAGCCATATCTGCTAAATTAAATATTATGGGAATGCTTGGCATCTCTACCATTAAACTGTCCATGGCCCCAGCATCCTTGCAGCACCCCACTGAGCTTTGGGATTCGGCAGGGATCTTCCCAGGATGGGTGGATGGGAGTAAGGATGCAGCACGCTGCTTTGGGGAGTGATACAGCTGCAGCCAGTCCTTGGCACCTCTTTTTTGCTGCCAGGGTGCTGTGAGGGTCTCCTCACAAGGTAGCCCAGGTGAGGGTGCGCGTCCTCACCTCGTGCAGGGGATCCTTCCTCATGTTGCGCCCCGCCAGCGGCTCATCGTGGGGGAAGACGACGGAGTAGTTCTTGGCATAGGACTCGTGGCTCCGCTCCCGTATCCAGCGGTTGTTGTCGGTGAGGGAGTGGTGAAACCTCCTGGAAGGCAGGGACAGGGCAGAGTCCGGATGAGCCCACCAGCTCAGGGGGGCCTCCTCCAGCGGCCATGGCCCCCTTGGTCAGACCCAGATGTGGAAGAAGCTGCTGTGGTGTAAAATTGCTATTCCTGCACCCGTTTCAGGGGTAGGAGAGCAGAGGAACCGAGCGGGGCTCGGTGCTGGCCGTGCCGCAGCGCTGCCTGTCGGAGCCGGGCGCTCTCTGCAGCCCTGCTCCAGGAACATCTACCCAATGGCAACTGGAGGCAGGATACGGCCCTGCTGGGGGGCAAAAAAAGGTAGAAAAAGAGGAAAGTTAAGGTTAATTCTGCTTTGCTTCGGCGTGGGGCCGGCCTCAGAGCATGCCTTGCACACAGCTTGGATTTAAACGCAGCCCTGATGAAGGAAAGAGCCTTGGACATTCCTTACATTTTTCACGCAATTCTCCCCAGGTTGAAAGATAAATAAAACCCCAAGCATTTTAAATTTGTTTGACATCTTTTCATCTTTCAAACAGAAAAGGTCCTTGAAGGAATGTGCCAGCTCAGCACATGCTCAGGTTATTATTACCAGAGACCTATAACTCACAGTGGCACCTTTCCTGTCCTCCAGCTTCAGCAGCGGCTCTCCGAATTACCACTGGCTCCTCTCCAGCCCAAAGCCTCCACGCCTGGAGAAAGGGAGGTGGGCAGCAGGCGAAAGGCAAGACAAAATGCCTTTTTAGAGGGCCTTTTATTTTAAAATAATACTTTCAGCTTCCCTGCCGGCTGCCTGGGTGCTGAGGGGAGGCAGGGCGCCAAGGGCGAGCGGTGCAAGCGATGCTCCCCAAAAGCAGCCGTGGGCTCGCTGCGAGGGCAGCTGCCTCTTCTGCCGGCCTGGGACAGGCAGCAGGTGACGTGTGGCTTGTCACCGGCACCCCCGCCAGCCCCAGCCCCTTCACCGTCAGGCTGAATTTTTGACAGCGGCAAGAGGAGCAACAGCTGCCAGATGAAATATTTACAAGCGAGTTTTTTGAGAGGATAAATATTATAATGTGCGGAAAAGGGAGTTATTTAAAGAGGAGCTTAGTAACTGTCACCAAAATTAAAAAAAAAAAATAGGACTGACACCAGCTTGAGGATGGGGCAGACGGGATACAGGGGATGCTCGGGTAATACGGATACAGGGGCTGGAAAGCCCCCGGCTGCTGGGGTGTCACGGCACAGACCAGCCCCAGGACGGCTGCGGTTGTGCCAGCCCACCCCTCTGACGGTGCCTGTCCATCCCAGGGAACTGTCACCCCCAGGCTTGGCCCATCACCGGCCCGGCCGCAGCGCTGGCGGAGGCACCAGCACCGACTCTCCTCCCAGCCCGAGCCGACAGCGTGTTCACCAGCACTGAAGCAACATGATTTTAAAAGCTTTGTCCCTGACAAGGTGGTTTCTGTCGCTAGCAGCCCTGTAAAAAAAAAAAAGCCCAAACCCAATCAAATGTAATCAAGCAAGTCAAAAGCAATTATGGAGCCAACATCTGCACAGTCAAAACTCCCGGCCCACGTCCTGCTGCAGAGGGGGGGAAGCTAATCTTTCTCCTGTTGAAATCATCACCCCTTGATTATTAACTTAAAGGATTAGGCACGGCACTAATTGAACAACAACAAAACCCAAACGTAATTACCCTGTCCTTTCCCATCACCGCAATCTCCCCGCGTCTGATGGAAGCTGTTTGCGTGGAAGCGGAGTGAGGCAAATGAGATAAACCCCACGTGTAAATTCATTAAAGCCGTCGAGCATAATTGATTCCAGCCCCTCGGAGGGACACAGGCTGCAGCACAGATGCTGCCCGACACCCGCTCCCGATGCCAGCATCCAGCCCTGCCTCCAAGACCGTCCC
>VXBO01005455.1:475846-502639 GCA_013400135.1 Rhinoptilus africanus | reverse complement strand
GGCGGGAGAGCCCTCCTGTGGGGAAGGAGCGGAACTGCGGGCGGAGGCGGGGCCGGGGCGCCGCCATGAGGAGACTGGAGACTGGAGGCCAGTCCCTACTGGAAAGCGCATATAGTGTCAATTGAGGTACAGATGTGCTAGCTCTCGTTAAAACTTCTGCAAGAATTAAATAGTTTTATTTTTTCTTCTTTTTTTTAATTGTTATTTTCTATTTATTTCTAATCTGTAATCTTATTTTTTGGTGAGGTTTTTGTTGTTTTGGGTATTTTTACAAGAATTTAAGTGTTGACAGCTCTGGAACCTCTTCAGAGGTTCATTGTTTTCTCTGCTTGTATGACTAACAGGAGATTAGCTATGATTAGACCTTTGTTGTTGTTCAGGGATGGTGTTGGGTCATTTTCAGATCAGTCATTCTCAGGATCAGGTAATGATTAGGTGCCTTACACTAAGGGGTTGTATTTACACGCTGTATCAAGTACAGCTCTGAAAGTGCTTAGTGCAGTCCGTGTTCCAATGGGAATTTAGCTGCACTCCCTACCCAGAATGCCCTCAGCAGGAACCTTTGTACCTTCTCTTCTGCATACAAACAGAAAATGATCTAGAGTCCAAACGAGTGTGAAAAATGGCTCCTCAAAGCCAGATCGCTTTGCTTTGTGCTTTATTTTGCAGCAAAGCATTCATCACTTTTGGAGCAGAAGGTGAGATGCAAAATGTGTTATTGTTGCTGTTGCCACTAACAAGTTGCAGTGTAGTGATTTTCAAAGGCGGTATATGTGAAAGTATCCTAATAAGCTTGATGCAAAATTTAACGGTTTTGTGAGATGGAACTATTTCTGAGATGATTTTATGAAAGTAAAACTTTCTCTTAAGAGGTAGAAAGGGAAAACATTTGTGAATTATCTAAGCAAAATATTTTTAAAATCTGGTGGGATGATAAGTTTAGAAAATGTTCATTATTTTGGCAGTTGCTGTTTGTTCTTTGTTTTTAAGCTTTATGCTCTCGCGCAGTGACTAAGCTCTGTCTTACCTAGCTCCTGCTGTCATTGGCAGAGGCAGCTATAGGAGTGTTTGACGGGGGAGTCTGTCATTGCACAAAAGCGGAATGAAAATTAAACAAAATTGAAAGGAATAAGCTGAAAACTTCTAAATCGAACAGTCAGTAAAAAATACTTCATTGAAAAGTTTATGTGACAATTACGAAGACGCAATTTCCTTTTTTTTTTTTTCCCCCTTATGTGTTACTTAGGACAGAGTGGTGCTGACCCAGAAGTGACTATTGCACTTGGACGGCTCAAAGGGACACAAACGAATGTGAAGGAAATAGACAGACTTGTAAATGTTTTCCTTGGGATTCCTTTTGCAAAAGCCCCTCTTGGATCCTTGAGGTTTTCCCCACCTGAACCACCTGAACCCTGGAATGATCTGAGAGATGCAACTTCTTACCCACCACTGTAAGAGCCGTTCCGTTCGTTTGTGTATACGACCTGCTCATGTTTGTCGGTGTTGTCTTGTTTATTAAGGCACAAAGGTCTGACTTTTGGTAAGGAGCTTGTATTGACTGGTAGTGAATACGCTCCTGGTACTGAAATATTTAATTAGAACTGTGGGACCACAAAGAATTCCTGGGAAATTCCTTTCTTTGGAAATCATATTTTCTCATTAAACTGTGCTGAAATAATTCAGCTTTTTAGGTACAGCTATAAAGCTGTCCTTTTACGGGTTGCACTTCTAACTGTATGTCAGTAACACAAAGGTCGAGCACCCTGTGGGAATTCAGTCTGTTGGCCAAAAGAAAGAGTGTTTCCTCTGCTGTTGTTACATTGTTGCTATTGCATTTTTATTACTAATTGTCGCGCTTCCTTTCTTTTGTGAAGATGTCCTCAAGATCTGTCCATGTTGAAAACAGCTGAAAAAAACTTTAAAGAAAAACACCTGCAGTTCCAAACTTCTGAGGACTGTTTGTATCTAAACGTTTACAGCCCTGCTGGTTCAAAAAAGAAGGACAAGTTACCTGTACGTAAACCCATTGGACAGACTTGTTTTGTACAAAGTTGCACCTAATGACAGCTCTTAGGTCAGTTAATTGCATTTGAAAATGTGATGCTGCATTAGCAAAAATATTATTATTATGTCAAATTCAAAGTCCACCAGCCTAAAATTCTGCTCCCATTGAGTGTCGGTGATTTGGAGTTCCTAATTCTCTGATGTTGTCTTTCTTTTTCACATTAAGCCTACCAAGCAATGTATAAAAGTGTGTCCCGCATTTTTTTCTCCAAGGTAATGGTGTGGATCCATGGAGGCAATTTTATATTTGGTGGTGCTTCTAGGTATGATGGTTCTGCACTATCAGCCTACGAGAATGTTGTGGTAGTAATAATTCAGTACAGACTTGGACTCCTTGGATTCTTCAAGTAAGATGACCTATTTCACTCTTTACAAAATACTTCCTATCATGTTTAAAGCCTGGGTAGTTTTATTTTCTAAATCAGCTGAACTTCCGTAACAGCTTCCCACTGTTACAGTGATTTAAATGTACAGAGTTCACTGACAGCAGGACTTAAAAACATTAATAAATGTCCATAAATTCCATTTGCATTGCCATTCGATTGTAGCCTGCTATCAGATGATAGGTAGGCTTATTTGGTTCTGGGTAGGATGTTTGTTCTTGCCTTTCCTTCCATCCATTGGTGTGTAAAGCAAAAAATCATTTAGTGTAAAGGCCAGGGATCCATTTGTCTATGGGTGAACAAACAGCAGAGGCAGGTAAGTCAGTGGGGCTTATTTGCACAAAATGTAAATTGGTGAGATTTATTTTATTCTGGTATTAAAAGAACTATTACTTTTCCTGAGCATTTGGCTTATGATGCTTTTCTTTCAGCACTGGTGATGAACACGCTCGTGGGAACTGGGCATTTTTGGATCAAGTAGCGGCTCTTCGGTGGATCCAAGAAAATATTGAACACTTTGGTGGAGATCCAGGATCTGTCACGCTCTTTGGTGTATCTGCAGGATCTTGCTCTGTTTTTGCACATGTACGTATGCAGTAGCCACACTAAAAAGTAAAGTCTTAAAAAAAAAATCTTCAAAAACTCAGTGTAACATTTCACATTTCATGCTTAATCTGGTTTTCAACAGTAAAATTAATGTCACATTGTGTCTGGACACTTTCCCTGTAAGCACATAAAAATGTGTAATTCCCCACTGAATCCAGCAGCCCAGTCAAGCGTAAAGTTACAGGATAAGGACCTTAATGTAAAATAAATACTTTATTTTCTTCCCTTCTTGGCAGGTTTTATCTCCTTTGTCTAAGGGTCTCTTTCATAGAGCAATATCAGAGAGTGGAATTCTAATCCCCTCTGTTAAAGATTTACTTGTTTCAACAGATCTTAAGGTAGGCTACTTTTTTGCATTTTAAAGCCTTTATAACCTACAACAGAATATTTCTTGTATCTGATAATTTGATTAAAAGAGAGAAAGGGAAAATCTGATCGCATATTACGCAACAAAGTTGATCAAATGTATTCTCATGGCGTACCTATAAATATATAGGTTAGCACTAAGTAAATTTTCATTCAGATGATCTATTTTCAGTCTTGTTTGGTGTTGGAATAGATGGTAGAGTTATGTGATTATAATATCTGTGGGTCGAGTTAGGTGTATGTTCGGTTGCACAAATGCCAAGCTAGGCATGTGTCCATCTTTGTGCACACTGTAACTTCTACAGTAACTACTGAATTTGTTATTGAAAGTTTAATTAAAATCTAGAGGAATCATTCAGTTTTTATTCAGCTATGGTCTTTTATGGAGGGCCTTTATTTGAAGTAAATTAATTGGGAAAAAAAAACCTAAAATGAATTATTCTCTGTAAGTACCTTTTCATTTCTCCTCCTGAAATGGCAGGTAGTAATAATGAACATCTCTCATAAGCTGATTTTCTGAATTTTCTTTCCTTATTTGATTTATGTTACAACCTCGTATTACCTTTACAGCAAGGTTTGTTGTAGAACAGTGAATGGAAATATAGCAAGAAAGGGAAGTATACCAGAATGATTTCGCTTCATGATCAAACTCTAGTGTTTCTAGTAAAATAAAATACTCAAAGACCTATCAAGTTTACCTAAATCTGAGCTTAAATAAGACTATTAAGAGTACTGTATATAATAGTTTTCTGTTTATAAATTCCTTAAGGATCACCTCATAGCTAACAGTTCTTGCCTTTGTTAATAATTTTCAGAAAATCGCAGGTATATTTAAGTGTGACACGAGCAGTTCACTCTCACTGATAAACTGCTTAAGGAACCAGGAAGCAAACGATATAGTCTTTAACGCTACGGTAGGTGAAACTTTACTTAGTAACAGGTTTGATTAATGGCACACTTGCAAAACTTTAGCTCAGCCTCTGACCAGAGTCCATTGTTGGCCTCTTCCAAAGTTGATTTTTCTCAATTTTTGTCAAAATACCCCCTAAATATGAAATAATTTCCCATAATTTCTCTTCAGAATTTTTAGTGAAGTGTCACAGCACCTGTAAAGTTGTGAGCAAGACTCGAGCATACGTATGTTTTAATGTCAGTTAGAAGCAGCGCGGGATTGGGAAACCCTTGCATTACTCCATACCATGACCCAACCAGGCTTGCATTTTATACTCCTCTGCAAAGCTGTACATTTCGGTTGCAGTGGCTATAGATACTGAGATTTCTTAAAGCCCTTTTTCGGACTTCGAACATGTGGACATTTTATGATATGATTTGAAGGAAAAATGGAAAATACTATTAACAAATAATTTGATCTTTTTTTTTCTCCTCCTTCAGGAAATACCATTTCTACCCTTAGTTTTGGATGGAGTATTTCTTCATAAGTCTCCTGAAGAGATACTGTCTGGAAAAGAGTTTAATGCAGTCCCCTTCATGATAGGAGTCACCAACAATGAATTTGGCTGGAATATTAGATCTGTAATTTAATGGCTATTCTTCATTTTTTTGAATGTTTGTGTTAACTGATGCAGGCAACTGAGAAGGTATTTGCTGGTAGGACACCTTTTAAGTATGGCCAAAGGGCTTTACATTGTTGGAAATAAATAAAAGGTAAACTTTGCTTGCATTATGATTCCATCGTGACCCAGAACCAGTTGGTCACAAAACAGTGAGATGGGCTTCATCCTGCAAGTTAAACTACAGGGACATCCTTGGAACATCAATTTTATACAGTATTTCCTTATCCTAAGTTTTTAGTCTCTCATCTAGGCAGAGAGAGGAAAAAGAATGCAGCAGTCAAGGGCTTATTACAGACAGAAAAATAAAACCAATCCTTTCCCCTACAACACTCAGTATTCAGGATTGATACACAGAATGCTTTAAAAATTTGACATTGATCACCTTAAACAGCTTACCCTGTATATCATTATGAACTCCGACTGCTGGTTGCACACTGCCCCTGTGTTCCTTGTTACCGTGCAGAAAGATCTAGCGTTGGAACATCTCATCTGGGGACAGAGTATGGGGATAATGCAGGTGTCCAACCCATTGTCACCACATAAATTCTTTCTCATATGAATTTCATGGATAACTCCAAAAAACGAGCAGTTGCTACACAGTGCACAGAACTGCAGGAGGTGGATTTGTGTCCCCTCTCTTCCTCGTCCTCTTTTCTTCACTTCCTAAGTATTCATGTTCACCTACGTAGTACAAAGTATTTGTTCTGAATTTATGGAGTAACGGTATGTCTCTGGGAGTGTGCTGCTATTGAGGCCAAAAAAGAAATGTGTAAAGTGAAATCTGTTCTGATTCATTTTGCAGACAGAAGAGACGTTTTCCATAATGCTCTAAGAGGAAGAGCATTGCCTTATCTTTACTTCCAAGGATTCAAACACTTGGACTAGAGACAGAGAGGCTGCCAGTGACTTTTAAGATCTCCCTTACCAGAGGGAAAATAAGCTTTTGAGAAACAAGCAGCTTTTTGTTTCAATTCTGACCTAATGCTTTCTAGTCTTAGAAGTTTCTTAACAATGTGTGTTGATTTAAGGATAAACTACTTAGTATGAGGGGTTTATGTAGAAACCTTCACCAAGGAGCCATTTACTGCAGTAAATACAAGCTTTTTCACAACAGCTGCTGCATCGTACCGCATTTTTGCATATGATACAATGCTTCAAAAATAAACACCAGTAGTAAGAATACAGTGGAATAATGTAGTTCTGATGTTAAAAGTATGAGAGAAGTTGAATGGTACTAATAAAATTTTATTTTTTTCTGTGCAGACATCAAAAATACTAGGTTTAAAGGAAATAGGAGATAAAAAATCAATCATTTCAACTTTAGAGCTTTTACTACCAATGTTGGTAAGTACTGTTGCACTAATCTAATTTGAGAAGTGAAATTTCTTTTTAATGCATATAACAGATTTGTGAAGTTTGGTGTTCTGTAATATCCTGCTTGAGTCATAGTGTTACTAAGACTTGAGGTCATGTTATGCTTTGGGGAGAGTCCCAGCAAAGCTGACAGGACTATGGTGTGTGGAGTCACACAGAAATAGGAGCGAGTCAGCCTGGGATTTGGGTAAATACCTTTTTCCTTCTACGCCTCTGGACCAGCATTTTTATCTTACGTATTTGTATGTAGGGTTACTGTAATAGTGCCCCTAATCTTCTGATGGCTAATCCTCCTGGTTGATGAGTTTCAAGGCAGCATTTTTCAATACGTTTACATTAAATTAAATATAACTTTTAAAAGAGTTACTTTTCACTCCTAGTTTTGAAATATGTCTTTCAAACAGTTAGTCTAATAGTCCATAAATCTTTCAAGGACTCAGAGAATTTGCTTTTGTTATTCCCATCTCTTTTCTCCTGAAGAAAACAGAAGCCAAAGGTATTATCAGGAAAAATTGCTGGATCTTCCTGTAGAACTTTAACCCATATAAATTTGTTGCAAATTTGGCCTGAGGTAGTTTGTTTGATTTGTTTTTTGGTGTTAGTTTTTTTCCCCCCACAAAAAGTCTGAATAGGTTTTATTTCCCGTCGTGGTTTCCCATCAACCATGGGTGCTATCCTGGACTTTTGTGCCATTGCAGAATCTCTGAAGCTTAAAAGATGACATTTTTAGTTGCTAATTCAGAGTGTGGTAATTCTTCTGTTTGTTTCTTGTTTCGCCTATTTCTCTTAGTATTTTCCATCAGAGCTTCTGCCTGCAATAGTGGATGAATATCTAGGAAACACAGATGATCCTGATGAGCTACGCGACCGATTTCTGGACTTGCTCGGGGATGTAGGAATTGTCATGCCATCCATTAAAGCACTGAATTATCACAGGGGTGAGCTAATCAACACCAGTAGGATATTCAAACCTCTTACTACATGCTGGATCGAATGATGTAAACACAAATCCTGTCGCGTGTCGGCAGCCCTTCTTGAGATTCCCACTGGGAACTTGAAGGTGAAGAGTGATATAGGTCTGCAGGAGTATGTGAAGCGACTGTATGTACTCCTTTATCTTACTGTCTTGCACTTGTGCTCATAGTCACAATATATAAAGAGCAGAGCATGGTAACACAGGTAAATGTTTGCTAACTGACGTATACAGGCTTAAAAATTAAAACATATTAAAGCAGCCTGGAGTTTGTCCTTTGGCACACTGCTACTTGGGGAGTCAGCAGCTCTGTAGTCTGGAGATTTTCTGGTATTTAAGTGTAGACAAGCCATGCCAAAATACCCAGAACTGGAAAATAATTGGATGTTATTTTGTTTTCTGTAAGTTTTCCTGGGGTGAATCTTTCAATTTTTTTATTTGTAAGTGCTGTGAGTTCTTAATTTTAAATTTAAAATAAAAATACATATTTGAATGTGACATTACATTAAAAACATGCCCAACATAAAAATTTGAGTACATTTAAACAGCTAATGTCAGCTGTAATTTGTGCATCTCTTCTTCAACTCTCTAAATGCTACATCTTCTAGAGTCTGGAGCTCCTGCCTACTTCTTTGAGTATCAGCATCGTCCCACTGCATACTGGGATAGTAAACCAGAGTATGTGAAAGCTGATCATGGAGATGAAGTTGCCTTTGTCTTTGGAGGACCATATCTGGCCGGTGATATTCAGCTACGCAGTAAGGAATAGAACATTTAATGTTCACATACAAATTACTCTCATAACACAGGCATTAGTCTATTCAGTAGTGCTACTTGCATTTTAATCAGGCTAAAGTGCATCTATTAACAGTGAGGCCAAAGTACAACCCTATCTTCTGTTTGAACTTGTTTAACACTAATTTACTGTCTTTACCTTACTTTATCACGTACAGTTTGCTGTTACTGAAGCACAGTAAATTACACATGTTGTCAACAAGTTAGCAAATAGGACATTTGCTAGAAAACATCACTGTCATTATACCAGCACTGTTCATGAATTTGCCAAATAGCTTTGTAGCAGTTCTTATTTTGACAAAGAAACATAGAAATTTTACTTATTTTAAGTGAATTCACCATTTTTTTCTGCTTTTACTTTTGTCATTTGCACAGTGGTTCATAGTCTGTTTCAAAGCCTACATAAATGAAAGTATTTCCTTATACTCCATTGAACTTTGGAGCAATCCAGCTATGTTGTAAAAGCATTTGTTAATCTGTTACTAGGGGCTTTTGATTTTGCTTGTATTTTACATTTATTTTTTTACTTATGTTATCCTACGCTAGAACACACTATACATTTGATTTTCTATTTGCTTGAATTTACTGACAGCATTAAAATAGCAAATGTTTTTCTTGATGTATTGAGATGCATTTATAAATAATAACACACTAACTAAAATTATTTTCACCTAGCTGATGCAGTGGACATATGTGTAACTGTATTTAAATTAGTATTCTTGAAGTGTTGAGACATGGAATGACATAGTCTTGTATTGGAATGACAAAATCTTTGCAGAATTTCAGTCCCACAAAGCTAGAATGAGATCTGTGAAACTAAACCATGTGGCCCATTCCTTGAGTTTTAATGGGACTCGGGACGCATGAGTTCTTTTTTTGTTCTGCTTCTGGTTTCCTGAAAAGCGGGCAAATCACCTTATTTTCTGGTATCCCAATTCCTTGATTTGCAGAATAAGGATAATTATGCTTATTGCCTTAATAAAGAGCGCTGAAATCTCTTGGTGATTGCTGTATTACTAACATATTGCAGGTTCGGTGCCTCTGTTGTAATCAGTAAATTGTTCCAACATTCACAGACTGAAACGCTGCTTCTGTAGCAGAACTGTTTTGATTCTGCCACAGGTAACGATTACTTTGCATTTTGTCTCTCAGGTGAATTTTCAGTGGAAGAAAAGAACCTTAGTCGAACTCTAATGAAGTACTGGGCTAACTTTGCTCGGAATGGGTAAGAATCATGAGATTCATGACGCCGATTACGGGTTTGTACCAACTCCATAGAGAGTTAGCTGTTTTGTTAATTCAGTCTTAACTTCTGTGATTGAATTCCCCTGCAACTGAAAAGGGCATTCACTCTTTCTTTCTTGTTTTTTACAGAAATCCTAACGGAGAGGGTTTGGTTGAATGGCCATCTTACAACCTAAATGAAGAATACTTACAGATAAATCTAAAACAAAAGAAAGGCAGAAAGTTGAAGGAAAAGAAGGTAGACTTCTGGAGAAAGGTGATGTCTGACAAGACAAATAACAGAAGAATGGAAAACAAGAAGGTTAATTCAGAGTTATAATTTACAGTCTAAACATGCACATAATATGCAAACTGTTAGGATAGTAAAAGAATTTACTTAAAGTCATTTTGACGATAAAATTGTTTCCCTTCTTTTCACTTTCTTCACAGTTGTCATATTAGCAATTATTCACTGCAATAATTCCAACTGATATATTTCCCCTTTATGATCCTTTACTTTTTACTGGATTTGTGTCTACAACTCATTAAATATAGTTACAAATTTCCTGACTGCTCAGGTTTTTCTGTCGCTTTCGTATGACTGAAGACAGAATGTAGCAGCAGCTTTGCTGTAATAAAGTGAAGTCAATAAAAACACGATTTGCAAGTAAAACTGTCCTACTATGTCAAGTGTATCACTGATGGCATAGACGTTTGGGTCTGATTTAGATACAGAAATGTTCTGTATACGAATGAAAGTTCTGCTTTGTAGGTTGGTTTAGTATATAGTATAGTATATTTCTGACTGTTGTGGTACATAATCTGTAACAATAGCGCTGGAATTAAGACTTTTCTCAAACATTAAAAAAGGGATAAATGATCTCCACTACACACACGTTTTTCCTTTTAAATTTAGCAATAATCCCCCTAGAATAATCACCGTTCGTAACATTATTTTCACACTTTCTGTCTTTTCCGTAGTGCTTTACATTGTGCTCCAGGCTGTTCCCTGTGCCATCAGTCAGTTCCAGATTCACTCTTTGCAGCGAGCGGGTCACAGCCCTTCAATACTAGCTCTGGAGAGAGATTTGGCTGCACCAGAATTATTCCAGTGCCCTTACTGGCTGACATGCACTTGTCTTCACCAAGAGCAAGTCTTAAACACTTAATTTCAGCATTGTTCAGAACTTTTTTCTCTGCTATGTCTTGTTTGCTGTATCTGGCTCCTAGGCTCTCCAGCTATCCCAGCCAAATTCCTCACCATACTGCTACCTCACAGCAGCGTTGTGCAGCCCACAGATCCTATGGGGCACTAGGCAACTGTTCCCTTCTTCTTTCATCTCCCCTCTGTACCTCTAGAAGAATTTTAAATTGTTCACAGCTCATAATGTACTGCAACAGCGAACTGGCCATCCCTTGTTTCTGAATGACTTTACTGGAAGAAATAGGGTGCGATTTCCTGCATCTTTCTGCCCAAGGTCTGTGGCCAGTCGGAACTGGGGAGGTGGGGTTAGACTGTTAACACAACTGCTGTTTTGGTAAGTGGGAATTCCTGATAGGCCTTTGCCCCTCCTCCTTTGTTTTAGTTAACATGTTTCGTGAGGGGCATATAATGTCAGAATAATTTTGAGAGATTTTTGCTGTACATACAATTCCCCTGAGGTCCTGTACCACTCCTTTTAAAAGGAGCTAAACAGCCAGCGTTGTATGTATATGCACAGAATATACACGTATGGTGTAAGTATATGCAGAGGAGTGCAGTGGAGTTGACTTCTTATGCATTGGCACAGTGCTAAAAATAAATTGCAGTGGAAAATGTGAAAATATTTTACTTCTATACACTTAGGGGTGAGTGCACTGCTCCTCTGTCCCATCCCAGAGCCATCCTGATATGAGTTTGGCACATGCTAAAGAGACAGGGTTAAAGCTGTCCCAGCACTGGCTTCATAAACTCCTCAGTTTTATACACTTCAGCTTCATTGAATACTCACCAGGGGCTGAGTAAAAATACCAAACTGACTGTATTTTAAATGCAGACTTCTAAACTTTTCTACCATATGTACTTGAGGCAAAGCGTAATTGTGAGCTCTTATGCAACTATGGGCCTATAAATAAATGTGACATTTGTCTCTATTTTTCAGCTACTGAAATCAAGAAAGGTAGCAGTGCATTACAGTATAAAGAGGCAAATGTCATCGTGTGGCAGGATTTTTTTGGCTTGGTCCCTGACTTACGCGTTATTCACTGGTGGAGGGTAAGCTGCAAAATGTTCTCTCTTAAAATTAAATGCCAAACAAGATTCAAGAATTCCACTTGCCACAGGTGTAGCGCAGTCTCCAGATTCCACAGGTTTAGTCTGTGTCACCAGGGCAAGGGTTTCCACACTTGCAGAGCGAATAGGTCATGCTTGTAGATTCATACAAGGTATCTACAGGCGAGGCTGGAGGGATCTAAAATCCACATGTTTATTATCTTACTGTAAGTAAGATCGGCAGAGTTTGCAGAAACCGGTGTGCACTGGTGATAGCTTCAGAATGGCTGCTCCTCTGGCACGGCGGATGGGATGTCAAAATGTCTGAGACATTTTGCAGAATGTGTACTTGAGAGAGAAAGAGTGAACAGAACGAAGAAAGATTGAAGAGTAAGGATTAGACAATAGAATAGTGAAAGAAGGAGGGAAAATAAACGGAAAGCTAGTGGGAGACGACAGAGTTTAGTGAAATCAGTAAAGATCAGGAGATAGAAAATAAATTCTTTCAGAGATAAATAGTTTGTTTCAGCAAAAGGAAAGAGCAGCAAGCAGAGCACAGTGTTTGGCTCTGTAGCAAAGGACGACTCCTGCAGTCTGCGGGTCACAAGCGAGCTGAGGCACACGCGCCCATCAGGATGGAAGCCGAGTCACAAGTGGGGATTCTTGTAGTTCCATCTCGCACAGAAACAGTTTTCCCATGCCAGGAATCAAAGCAGTCCAAGGTAAGTGGAGACTGAGAGAATTTGCAACGGTATTCGAGCAGGCAAAGAGGAGTGCAGAGTTCACCACACAGTACTTCTGCCCTTGGCTTCCAGAAGACCTTTATCACACAGATAAAGGTAGAAGGTAACTTATACTAAACTCCATCACTTGTACCCCAGGCACCTATTCCCATTCATTGCATTTGGCAGTGCGTACCTCTAGCAACACTGTATAGACTGTACATTCAGAGAAGTGCAGACTAACCCCAGACCAGTGTTATTGACATAAATAAAGGTTTGCTCCCTGGGCAGCCCACTTTAAAGGTGACTGGGATTTACCTACAAGGCTGTAAATCACACCTGTGCAGATTAATTTAGGAAGGTTTGGAATAAAGTACAGGAGCATAGCCGCAGTGCACAGAACTACCAGGTGCATAATGTATGTGCTGAACTAATTAATGACTGTGGGTCTTTAGCTCCCACTTAGCTGAAAAGAGAGGTGCAAGCAGTAAATTAACCTATAGAAAGGCTGTCTCAGACAACTGACAATTCTTACGAAATAAAATTGCAAAACAGCATTTCTGGGGCAAGAGCTACTCAGCCTTGCTAAAAAAAACCCACCACAACCCACAGAGAGAGGCCAAAGCTTACAGAGAACTAACACCTCTTAGTCAACGTGGGCAGAAAATCTCTTTTGTTTCTATTCGGCGCTCTCTTCCCTGTTTTTCGTATCTTGCTCCAATGATAGATGTGAGTTCACACAAAAGTCCATAAACCCTCCTGAACTTTCAGAGGCATTAAATGTACGGCTACCACCCAACTCCTTTAATAGTGTTCTCACATTACAAAAGCTGACAAATCATCTCTTTAGTGTTGCAAAACTCATGTATTGTGTTTGATACCAAAGAAACACCCCCAAACATGCAGGACTCCTCCTTTTTTGTGAGAATAAAAATTCCTCAACTTTTACTTCAGCAAGAGCACATTTTACAGGAGTATTGCTTTGGATTTTGCTCTTTGTGGCTATACTGTATGTTCCTTACATTGAGATATTAATACCAAAATGAAGTAAAGAGATGTAATAAAGTAAAAGCATAGTTCCCTTCCTGCTCTCTTCATTTTTTAGGGTGAGGAAATTCTGACTCTGTGGTGAAAGGTGCTAGTGTTAGAGCAGCTGGTGCAACGGAAGACAGTTTTCAAAGCATTTTAAAGCACACACTTGATGCCTGAGGTTTTGTGATTTACAAGGAGCACTGGGAGGCCAGTTCAACATCAGTGGGGCCCCCCTGCAAGGCAAGGGGTCTCCTCCTGCGGAGCAGCGGCTTACAGGCAGGGCAGCTGCCCAGAGCTAGCTTGGCTCTCAGCTCGAGTATTACTTTTCCTAATCAGTGTTTGCCTTGCGCAAGAGTTGTACTTAACCGAGTATATAAGGCAATGTGCTGAGGAGGTAAATACGTGACCAGCTTGCAAAATGACAACTGGAAAGGACGCAGCGCTGCTGTCCTTGATTCTCACCATCGGGGCCGCAGCACTTGTAGCTACCGGTAAGCTTCAGAGGTGTTTTTCCCTATTGCCTTCTGTCAGGGGACGGAGCACGCGTGCAGCTTGCTCACCTGGGGAACCCCTGGCTTTATCAGAGGAGCCGGGCACCCAGCCTTGCTGCATAGAAATTAAGTCTGAATTGCAATAGTTCTTCATGTATTTTTGTAATCTGTTTTCAGTCATTTGTCTTATTTGCCTTCTTTGCAAAATCAAATTCCTGTTCCAAAGTCTTGTCTGCTGAGGCAGAGCAGTCCACCGTTCCACGTTTCTAATTTGGTATTGAGAACTTTCACACCGATCTTAAAATTAGTCTTACCCAAATGTTAGCAGCATTTGCATATGCCAGACTATTTTCAGGTGTGTTAGAAGCCTTTTTCTTTTGGCTGCACATACTATCAAGGGTCCAGAATACATTTTGTGTATTCACAGATCTTTTCTTAGAGAATGTAATTTCTTAATGAGAGTGATTTTTTGGACTTTAAACTAACAACCTGGATCAAAGAGGATTAAGATCTATATGCAATTACTAATGTGTGTGGTTAGTAGGATGATACATACACTATACCCGAGGGACATTATATGCACAAACCAACCAGAACGAAGGCTGAAATAATGTCAGCTACACTGGTTAGAGTTTGTCAAAGCCTTATGTATGGAAGTTAATTGTTTAAGCAAATAAAAGGTGTACAGCTGAAGCTCTTGGAATTCTGGCAATTATTTACAAATAGACCAATTACGTGATCTCGTGCTCTCATCCCCCAGGACAAACAGCAGAGCAGCCAGAAGTGGTGACCAAATACGGGAGAGTCCAAGGGTACCAATTCAAAGTAGATGCAGCTGAGAGGAGTGTAAATGTCTTTTTGGGACTTCCTTTTGCTAAGCCTCCAGTTGGACCACTGAGGTTTTCTGAACCCCAGCCACCCAAGCCATGGAAAGGGGTCAGAGATGCCACCTCCTACCCACCAATGTAAGACAACCACAAAGCCATTGACATTTTAAATATTTTTATATTACATGCAAATCCAGGACACTGATGTACAGGGCAATAAAAAGCCCCAAAGATAAATTCCTTTGTGCGATCTCGTTACCACCTGCAGCTGTTAAATTAATGCATTTCTGAAAACATAGTTATAAGCTGCTCTTTTTGTTAAAAACTCTTATCTAATGGGCATCAGTGATGAACTAATATGGACCAGTGCTTTGCCTATAATGTTCTCTTTTGGGAGCATTTCATCGTTACTTAGCAATGTTTATAAACTGTGTAGCTTTGCACCAAGATCAGAAAGAAGCTGAGGAAATGTTGGAATAAAATATTAGAAGAAAAAAATGCTTAAAAGGACATATAAGAAATGCAGACCAAGTCTACTCTATATTGTAAGTGTCTTACTCTATTTGTAGTACTGCCCTTGTTTGGCACCTCAAGCACTAATACAAATATACATTACAATATAAAAAGCTGTTGAAGATATAAAATAACTCATTTGCATTTTCATTGAAGTAATTTGTAGCCATATGTATTTGCAGGTATATTTCTATCGTATTTTGAAACATGCAAAATTGTACCTGCATGTCACTGTGTACTGCTGTAGACTGTGGCTCCTTTTTACGGATCTCCTTAATGCCAGGTCAAAGGAAGGAAATATATTAGAAGTGGAAAAAATATTTTAAGTTTGTTTTCTGTTGCCAACAATCTAGAGATGTACTAGAGATTGGCTTCTGGTTTGCACTTTATTGTGGAAGTATAAAAAGCTACATTTTGTAGCTTTGAGGTTTTAGTTATTTCCGTTGCTTGTTATTTTTTCATTTATTCAGGTGCCTACAGGATAAAGTACAAGGACAGTTTTTTTCGGACATTATTACTAATAGAAAAGAAAAAGTTCTTCTTGAAGTGTCTGAAGATTGCTTATACCTCAATGTGTACACACCCGTTTCTGCAGAAAAACCGGAGAAGCTGCCTGTAAGCAAAATCATTCTAAAACCTCCAGCAAAATTATTGTACAGCAAACCTACAGCCTGTACTATTTGCAGACTTAAAGGTGCGGTTTTGTGATGATGATCAAGTTGCTTGCTTTGCCCCAGTAAATATTTGCTGAGCTTTACAAGATAGACAAAATCCTATTTCACAAATAAAATGTTATTGACATTTTAGCTAAGTGATGTTTGATTTCCTCTAAATAATCTGTGAAAAGTCACGAGGCGCTGGTATAATGGAAGTATTTAATAAAATCAATGCCATTGGGTAAGATTGCAGGCCTCATATTTGAAAGACTTCTGCCATTTGTGAAAGGTAATCTGAAAGAGTCAGGAGTGTATAGTATAGTATATACTATAGAGCGTACATTATATATATATAAAATATAGAGTGTATAGTATATTTTAGTTTACATTGAGTTTTTATCACTGGGGGCTCTTATCTGTGCTGGGTTGTTTCTGGTTTTGTCTTTGCAGGTCTTTGTATGGATCCATGGAGGTGGATTAATTTTTGGAGCAGCTTCATCATATGACGGCTCGGCATTAGCGGCCTTTGACAACGTGGTGGTTGTAACAATCCAGTACAGATTAGGTATCGTTGGGTATTTTAGGTAAGATGTTCTATCTCAGTCTTTGCTAAGTGATTTCCAAGATTATATGTGCAAAGCCTTTGTGAAGAACCGTGCAGAATACTTGCTTAGGCAATGAAACTATAAGTTTCTTAATTACATGTGCAACAATTGGGAAGAATTTACAAGTCCCAGGTCAGCTCCCAAGTCTGTTCTTGTTTGATTGCTTCCCCAGTCTCAACGCTTTCTGAGCCGGTTATTTTCAGTGGTGTAGAGAAGCTCTGTGTAAAGGTTGGCAGGTGGCTTCTTATACCACAGGTTGTATTTTTCTCTGCCTTTTTTCTTGCATGGACCATTTACACAAACCTATTCTTGCTCCGCAGCACTGGCGATAAGCATGCCCGAGGTAACTGGGGGTATTTGGATCAAGTAGCAGCTCTTCAGTGGATTCAGGAAAACATCATACATTTTGGAGGAGATCCAGGATCCGTCACTATCGCTGGAGAATCTGCAGGAGGAATCAGCGTTTCTGCTCTTGTAAGTTCACAGTAATATTGAATTTGAATTACTCAGTGAAGAAAAACATCATCAATGTTCATTTTTAATAATTGCATGAAAAGTCAGTGAAAGAAAAGGGACAGTTTGACAGTAAATGACACGTCACCTTGGTCTATAATACAATGTGATATCAATACAGCTTCTGATTGATGAAAATATTCTTTTCATACACAAATCTTGTAGTTCAGACCCAAAATGTTATTCCTTAGCTACTGAATTGAATTCTGAAGGGGTTTTTTGGGGCTTTTTGTTTTTTTTTTCATTGCCAAAAGCCAAAAACTGTATCCTTGTGAGGAAAGTCCTTTAGGAGGATGTATTGCCCATTTCCAGTTTGCTTTGACAGTCACTTGTGCAAAGCAACCAAGGCGAATAGTCATGATATCTCAACTCAACGTGCATTTTGTGACCCAGAGATGATGTATAATTTTTACATCAACACTGCGCACACTGACTAAGAGGTTCTCCGTCTCCAGTTTCCTGCAATTTGGTACGGCTCACACAGTGAGACCAGGCTTCAGCGATATATGTGATAAAACTTCCCGTGTCCTAAGCTCCTGCCCTCTGGCCAATAGTTCTTTATTCTCTGCCGGCAGCACAGCCAGACTATCTTGGATACAGTCCTATTCCATCCATATCTGGCTCACAGTGTCGTTCCATGAAGTCTTGGAAGCAAGGAGCGGTGGGAGGGGAGAAGGCAGGCATGAACTCCTTATCCCTGACCGCGCTGCCAAAGCCCTCTGCATAGCTGAACCGTGATCAGGGGCTGCAGAATAACACTCTTACGACAGTTGTTTTCAAAATGTTTTAAATGGCAATTCCTGATACTGAAATTCTAAGTCGGTGGTCAGAACGTAATGCTTGTAATGCTTGTGATGCTTGTTCTTGCTTTTTTACAGGTCTTATCTCCCCTGGCGAAGGGCTTGTTCCATAAGGCCATTTCAGAGAGCGGTACTGCAATCAGGACTTTGTTCACTGACCAGCCTGAGGAGGATGCACAAGTGGGTGTTTTGTGGTATTTTAAATTATTTCTCCAGATATCTTAGACTGTTTATTCCAAAATGTAAAAACAGATTTTTTTTTCTTGTGAAACTACAACCACAGTCATTAAAGACAGTCTTTCTGTGTACAGATAATACATGTTTGATGATGCTTTGCTTTTCACATACCCAAATATCCACATATGTCTGAGTGAAAGCAAAAGACTAGGGAAGTGAAGAGAAAAGGCAGGGAAGAATTGTGAAATGTAAAGGAGTACTGTAAGATGCACTGTCTTCAAGAAAAGTTGAGCTATAATTTTTGGCTGGAACATTTTCCAGTACTAGCACTAGATTCTGAGTACTCTTCTCTTCCCTTCCTGTTTGATGCCTGTTCTGTGCAAATAAACAAGACTTTATCCAATTTGTTTATATTTGAAAAGAAGAGCTGCTGACTTCAACCCTTCTAACCTTTCTAACTCCTTCCTGTCATCCTGCCTTCTCAGCCCAGCCTGTTTTTTACCAGAAGGACTATCTCGGTCTATTTCCGTACCAAAATACTGAGGAGGTGTACACTTGAAGTTTAGATCCCCCCACTGCTGGACTCAGGCTGGGTGGCACATAGAGCCTTCTATGGGAAGTGTCTGAAAGTGAGTGGGGTTTTTTACTGATTGCAGAGAATTGCTACTGCCTTTAGCTGCGAAAAATCCAGTTCCGCTGCAATGGTTGAATGCTTAAGAGGGAAAACGCAAGAAGAGATAATTCAGATAACACTAAAAATGGTAGGTGGAATTTTACTTCTCACATTGAAATGGCATTTCCAATTTTATCATAACAGAGTATGCTATTTTTCTGTTGTAATATTAGGAGAACTTGAAATGAATGTAACATCTGACTTTTTTTGACCTTTTCAGGATTTGACAACACTGCAGCTATGCTCTACCTCACCTGAAAACTGTAAACAGGTTACTTCCCTTTCATTGTGCATGGACTTCAAGCTACTTAGGTTTTGCTGTCATGCTTTACCAGGGGAAGGAAAAGATTATATGGAATGTCACAGCTTCTCCTGGAGAACTTGAAAATTAATTAATATATTATATTATGTCCTACTTAAAATTTCTTATCACAGTGCTGGCTTCCATGTTCCTGTGCAGTTGCAACACAGAAGTTAGTTTTTCCACTACTGCTCCACACATCCCTAATAGGATTGAACTAACTAAGAGATGTAAACTGGACATCATCCCCTATGTTTCACAAACATTAAAAATAGGAGGCTAATCTTCACAGAATCTTCTGCCTAGCACAGAAAATCCGTCTGAGCAAATTTAGAGATGGTTTCAATACTATTACTTCTTATATTTTCACTTGGCACTTTATTGTGTTTTGCTTTGGAACTGCAGTAAAAATCTGAAATTTTTTTCTAGAAGCAAAATTAATGCATTAATGCGCTTTGCTGTCTTTTTTTTTTTTTTTTCCCTCCAGTCTTCCCTGTTCATCAGTGCATCTGCAGATGGTGTGTTTTTCCCGAAGAGTCCCAGACAATTACTCTCTGAGAAAGCGATCAATGCAGTCCCATATATAATAGGAGTAAATAACTGTGAATTTGGATGGGTACTTCCTATGGTGAGAGACTCATAATGTTGTTATTTATATATCATTCTGTTAATAAAAGACTTTCTAATAAATATGATTCACTGTATCACACAGCTAATGAAATTTCCTGCTTACGCAGATGGTCTGGATAAAGATGTTGCACGTCAAATTTTACAGAGCGCCTTAGCATTATCACTTAAGGTAAGAGACCATTTTCAGAATAACCCAGTGCTGCTTCTTCACTGGTCTGGTTCTATATTTGCACTCCTGGGGGGTGTATTTTAGAGGCAAACTTTGTTCTGTTTGACAGTTTCCTAGCGTGGGGCAGTAATGGGCAGCAGATGTGGTGGATTCCTGTTGCCAGTAGCAATTGAAAATACACCCTAAATTTCTGTCCTAAATGACCCTCTTTTTAAGAAAGAGTTCTGTGGAAATCCGTCTCTTGTGATGTTTTGGATACCCTAGGCTATCCAAGACACGCACGGTACCAGCAGGTATGACACAAGGCCTGTAGAACACACCATCCTGAAGCCGTAGCTGGAGACTAGAAGGCATCACCTGAGAAGTTTAAAACGGCACTGAGACACCTATGTTAGGTATCCCGAGTCTTTGTAACTGACAAACCTCTTAGCCTTCTGGTTCCTTTGTGCTCTCCTGAAACTACTAGATATAGAAAAATGCAGATTAATAGGTAAGAATTAAGGACTTTGTAAATATGGCCAGTACTTGCAATGGAACATTCGGAGCCACAGACATCCATTGTGAACTCGGGAAGGCAGAGCCCAGGCTTGTTCTGAAAGGGAGTAAATTACAGCCATCTGTGACAGTAAATGAATTTTATGAAGTCCAAGAGGTTTTCTTTTCTCTTACAAGGGTTGTTTCCAGCCCTCCCAGAAGTGAGAACAGACCACTGTATCTATTTGTCAGCATCACTGACTGATGTTTAGCTAAAGATGTTTGATCTTTAAATCTTGCGAACCTCTTTTCCCTGAGAACAATTATATCTGGTAGCTGTGCAACTCCCAGTTCTGAGCCTGGCTCAGTTGAGGTTTTTCTCTGAAAGAAGGTAATGCTTGGGGCTTAGCCAGGGACGCACAGATGGCACACTCAATTAGTGCTGCTACTCTCATCAGCATGATAAGAAGTATTTTTGTTGTTAATTTCAGGGTATTACTACTGAAGTTGTTGATCGAGTATACAACGAATACATCGGGGATGCAGAAAACCGTGCTCAGGTGCGAGATGGCCTTCTTGATGCCATAGGAGACCCTGTGTTTGTTGTCTCAGCCGTTGAAGTGGCTAGATACCACAGAGGTGAGTCTCATTCAGCATCTGTTAGAGAAATGGAGAGTTCCATCCTGGCGTGTGTTTGCAGACAGTATGCACCACACTTCATTATCCAAAGAACTGACGGTGTTTTCATTGTATCAAAATACCTCGTAATGAAAGCTCATCATCTTTAGTGGGCAGGTATTTTTGGCTCTTAAACTAACACTCTTCTGTATATTTTCTACTAGATGCTGGCAACCCAGTCTACCTTTATGAATTTCAGCATCGGCCAAGTTCAGCGGCAGGTGTTGTACCAGATTTTGTAAAAGCAGATCACGGAGATGAGATTGCCTTTGTCTTTGGAAAGCCATTCTTAGCCGGTGATGTATCCATGCTCACTAAAGTATTCCTTTTAAAACATCATTATTGTTAGTTTTACTTACTGGAGGGTTTTTAGAATAGACTTTCTCTCTTAGAAACACTGAAATCAACATAAGCGTTTCTTGTCTTTAGTAGTAGTTACTTTTCATGAAATCATTCATCCGCAGTTCTCCCCTAGGGCTCTGCTCAGGGAAAACTTCTGTAGCTCAGAGTAACAAACAGAACTGATTGCAGTCTATTGGAATAAATGTAGCTGCTACTTTTTCTGTGATTTAGTTTTTAATGTTGCCATTTCATCTCTCACTTTGCAGGGTATGCTACAGAAGAAGAAAATAAACTTAGCAGAACTGTTATGAGATACTGGACTAACTTTGCTAGAAATGGGTGAGAATCATGATGCTAATTACAGCTGAAGTTTTGTCTGTGCTGTCTGAAATGTAACAGCACTACTTACATGGTGGTTCCTATAAATTTGGCAGAATTTAAGATAAATATTTAAGCAAATTATTTCTATTCTTAATGATAGCAAGAAAAATTTTGTATATGAACCTGTAGGCCAAAAAAGGAAAAAAAAAATCCAAGAGCTATTACTCCATCTGCAATGGAGTTTAGATCCAAAAGTAATGGCAATTACTAAACATTTGCTATTCCACTGATGAGCATTTTGACAAAAACCATCCAACTATTCAGGTACGAGAGTCACATAATCTGAGCTCCTGTTGGTTTTCTGAAATATGCTCAGTCTGAGCAGCCAGAGCACGACTGACAGGCAAATGGGAAGCTAACTGTTCATTATATTATTTCCAGAAATCCCAACGGAGAAGACTTGGTCCATTGGCCTCTGTATGATCTGGATGAAAGATACCTGGAAATTGACCTAGTGCAAAAGGCAGCAAAGAAATTGAAAGAACGCAAAATGGAGTTTTGGACACAGCTCACAAACCAAATGATGAATGAAAGGAGAGAACGCACAGATTTGTAGGAGTTGTGGAGGGCACAGTTTGCTTTTAAAACCCAAGGTAAAGTCAAACAAAATTAGTTTGTCAGGATGCAGAGTTTAATAATCACCTTCTAGTTCACTATTGTGTAATCTGTTCTCATAATCACAGTGAAAAGAGAGAATCAAGGGAAATTTGGAATGTTCAAGGGACTAAAAATCACTATTTAATGAAGCAAGCAGAAAACCCCCACAATCTTTCAGATTCATAAAGATGATGGTATCTGCTCTGTGGATATCAAAATTGAATAATGCCCCTGTGAGAAGGGTGAACGTAGGAGGAAATTGGCAGATATATTGAAATCTGTAAGAAATAATCTATACAGAGTATATCATAAGTGTCATAATATGTTATGTGCATATTCCCCTCTTCTTTCAGAAGAGAATAGTCAGTTGTCATTCTTACACCCTCTTTCCACTTTCTTTAATTGGAAATGGCTTGTAGGGAGCAGAACATCCATCAGAAAACATCTGTGAGGTGGGCTTGATATCTCGCAAATGAGAACAGAAAATCTCTACTTTTTTTCTTGTTTTGTAAACTGTTATAAATAAATGTTGCGTTTGATTTTTTTGGAACTTCCTTTTCTTTCACTTAACTGATATAGGCTAATTCCAGGAGGTTAAAGGACACCCAAAAGCCAGAAATGTGCCCAGTTTCTTTCTTCAGCCTGAAGGGTTTCAGAGATTAATTTTCCAGCTTTCCTTGCAGGACCTGAGTCCCAAGGCTCTAGGGTTTCCTAGAGACTGTTCCGTGGTGTGATATCTGTTCTCCAACCCTTCCTGGCAAAGAACTCGCAGTTCCCTGGCTGGAGGGAGGAGGCATTGCTGGCAGGAGAGTGTGGCGGGTTTGGACAAATTGGCCAATAGCCGGCAACAGATGCTCCCCCCCAGCCTCTAGTACACGGAGAGAAGGAGGAAAGATAAAGAGATTTACACGTTTAGAAGAAACTAAACTACTTTAATGAAATATTAATAATAAAATAAAAAGGGAAATAACAAAATAGATACAGTATATGTCAAGCTCCCAGGATGATGTCACCAGCAGGCACTGGGGAAGTCCCAGGCTGGACTCAGCGAGGGGAGGAAACTAGGTTCCAGAGCTGGAGTCAGGAACACACGGATTGGGATCAAAGGCAGAGGAACAGGCAGGGTCCTCCTCAGGTGTCGGCCATTGAAGGAGGAGCGTTGACCCTTTGATCCCCCAGCTTTTACCCTGAGCACGGGGCAGATGGGATGGAACACGCTGTTGGTCAGTTTTGGGTCCCCTGTCCTGTCCCCTCCTCCCCGCAGGTGGGACCCCTCTGCGCTTTTCTGCTTCTGACCCTCCAACGGGCAAATACCGAAATGAGCTGACCTTGGTTGTTATGGCAATAAGTATAATAACCAAGAGCCTCTGTGCCTACCATTCCTTGGCACAAACTGTCTTACCACTCTGGACAAAACATTTTAGACACAACATGCTGTTAATTTCAGAGAGTTAGAAGAGGCCTAGCTAAGAAATACAATTACTGAAGAGAAAGTAGGTTCTGTTTTACCTCAAACCAGGACAGAGACGCTCACTGAGACAGAGGGGAGAGCAAAGTATGGTGTTGTTCACTGCGTGTTGTCAGCTCAACATTGTCCATGAGCCCACAAAGGGTTCTGTTGCTGCTGTGAAAACCATGTACCCCCCCAGCCTTCCTCCTTTCCAGGGCACTAGCAGCTGTGACCACATTTTTGGCACCTCTGGAATGCACAAAAGTAGCAGAGTGGCTTTTTTGCAAAGTTACATGACAAGCAAGATACACTTGCCAGGCACAAAGGAACGCACGATGTAAGCATCCGAGAATCTGTAAGAACTCGTAACTATAAACAAATGGCAGTAAATTAGCTCAAACTACCCCCTTAGCCGGTGTGGAGCTCACCCTCCCACCTCCTGCAGCGTCCCACAGTCCGTGGCCGCCCTCCCCGGGAGGGGCTGTCACAGCCACACATTGGCAGCCCAAGCTCCTGCCCGCAGGTGCTGATTTCTCACGGATGTCGTCTTCCTCCTCCCCTCTGGGTTCACTTGGGCTTGCTTTTACACACTGGTGGACCTCCAGCAGCCTCTGCCTGGCTACCCGCTTTTGTGCTTTTTTTCCATAACTCACAAAAACCCATCAATTATTACCATGACTTGCAAAAATATATCATTAAGTAACAGCTAATTGTAGCAACAGTGTTCAACCATACTGACAGTTCTGTCACACATTTCTCAGTGCAGCATATGGGGCACACTGCGCATTTTGTGCCTTCCCCTGTTTTCATCTGAAGTAGTATTTAAGACCGTTACTGGTTTATTTGTTGAATCAGTGTTTCTGGCCTTGCAGGTTCACAAAATTTCTATAATTGCCTTTCTAAGTTGGCGACCAAGCAGGTTTGTTACGTGCCATTCCTGCTTCCCAGGTCATCTCTCCTCTGGCAAAGGGTTTGTTCCATAGGGCTCTCTCAGAGTGTGGAGCTGTAGCCAGAACTCTGATAACTGACCGTCCTGAAAAACAAGCTAAAGTAATCTTAAAATGCATATTGTCCCACATTTTACTCCTTTAATGGTATTCACTATTATTACGGACCTTTTAATATCGCAGCTTTCCACACATTGATGCTTCCCGTGGAAAAAAGTCCATCTGCACATCCATTTATGATGCTGCTTTGTTCAAACTCGCAAACACTCAGTATTTTGCATGCTGTTGTAACTTATTTATGTCATAGCTTTTACGAGAAACATGACTCTGGTCTTTAGCTGTGATGCAACATCCTTTAGCATTCCCAGCACTGTGTAGCTGACAACTGCTCACTGTCACTCAGTTGCTGAAGAAAATACTGCCCACGGAGTTGTAAGTGGCACAGTCAATATGAGAAAATTGTCAGTCTTTTGTTACACTGACTGCAGGGAATTGCAGGAGTGGAAAACCTGATTCAGCTGCAGTGGTTCAGGCTTTAAGAGAAAAAACAGCAAAAGAGAGGGTAAGCATTAACTCTAAAACCAGTAGTTAATGCTGTACTTTGTTTGATGAGACAGAAGAAATCCCTCTCTGAGACGAAGATAACTTGAAGCAAACCCATTCTATGACACTTGCTTGGCTTTCGCAGGCCTTCACAAGAGTGCACTCAGACAATAAATAACACCACACCTGGAGAATCTGAACAGGAACATTCCCCACCCTGCATTTCGGGGTAGAAGCGTATTCACCACAGGAATGTAAACAATTAATGCTTTTCTTTTTTTTTTTCCTGGGAATGGCTATGAACCAGGCAGGCTCATGAATACCAGAAAGGAGAGTTAAAATTGCAAAAACGGGCCTGCCCAGCTTTGCACAGCTCGTCGTGTCACCTTTATCATCAGCGGGGCACTTCCCAGCAGCTGGCTGACCTTTGGGTACAGCGCGGGAGAGGGAAGGAGGGCAGGCTGCAGGGAGCAATACAGCATGACTCAAGCCTTTCTAGGACACACACTCCCTGAGAAAGCTCTCCTTTTTGCAAAACCAACCTTTTCTTAGCAGCTGTTTCACCCGTTGCCGTAACCAGTTTTTCCATATCACTGCGCTGGCTTGTCACTTCTTTTGCAATCTTAGCACACAAGGTTATTTTAACCTTTTGCTGACCCAACCCTGAGAAGCTGGGATCAGAAACTGCTTAACAGGTCACTCTCTGTCCTGAGCATTCCGTAGTAAACTCCTGTGCAGAGCTAAAATTATGTCAGAGAAACTCAGAACAAGGCCTGAAGCTTAGTTACCTTTGACATTACACATCATCGCTAAAAACAGGTCGCTTGGGTGATTTCTTTAGTTCAATACCGAGAAAGCTGAATTATCTTCCCAAGCAAAACCAGTGTGTAAATAACAAAAGGGTAATTACAGATTATTAAAATTCTGTTTTTGTTATGCACAGGAGGGCAGAGGCATTGCTGGCTGAGAGAAATTGGGCAGATATTCATGAAATTCCCCCTTGAGCTCCCACAGACCTCTCACTTCCACGTGGAGCTGCAACAGGTAACACTGAGGCAGGAGCCCTGGGATTTAATTACCTGTAGCTGGAAGGAGGGGGGAGCCAGGGGGGGTCGGTCTCTTCTCCCACGGAACAGAACATGGGACAAGAGGAAACGGCCTCAAGTTGTGCCAGGGGAGGTTTGGGATGGATATTAGGGAAAATTTCTTCATGGAAAGGGATGTCAAGCACTGGAAGAGGCTGCTCAGGGCAGTGGGGGAGCCGCCGTCCCGGGGGGGGTTTAAAATCCGGGCGGACGCGAGGTGGGGTCGTGGTGGCTTTGGCAGCGCTGGGGTAACAGCTGCACTCGATGATCTTAAAGGTCTCATCCAACCTGTATGTTTCTGTGATTCCACGTAACGCTGAGCCACCAGCTCCGAGTTTTGGTTACACTTTTATCTGTCCATTAGTGCGCTTCTGTGAACTTCTGCACGGGCCCGCTCCAGGCGAAGGCCCGACCCCAACCCGCGTGAGCGCAGGCCACGCAGTCGCCATGGCCTCTCCCACCGCGGAGGGCGGCTTCCGTGACGGAAAGCCCTTCCCGGCAGGTACAGGTGCTTGCTGCAGGGTTTGTAAAGAATTATTTACCGGCGCTTGAGCGCAGATACCTCAGAAACGCCTCT
>VXBO01005455.1:447212-470138 GCA_013400135.1 Rhinoptilus africanus | reverse complement strand
CGCCGCCTTTGCCGGTACCGTGGGTGATGGTCCGGTGATGGATTGCGGCGAAAAACAAAATCCGTGGGAGGCGAACCGTGTTTTTAGATACCGAGTTGTAAAACTGTCAGTCTGGGAAGCCCGGTCGCGGTAGCTTCCCGCGGGCCGCCGCTTTCGCTTTTGCTTTTTGATGCTAATCTCTGGGTGTCTGTGGGAAGGGCAGGATCGAGAGGGCGGTCGGGGGAAAGGGGTAGAGGAGTACTGCGAGCAGAACTCCGATTACCTAGTTTTCGGGCCTTTGTTAATTTCTTGGAGCGGTTATGGGAAGTATCTGGTTTTAGGAAACCACGGGAGTAAAAATCCGGCAGAGGTCTGTTCCTTTGACTGCATTTTCACTTGTGTGTGCCTGGCCAGGAGTCGCATCTGGGAGTTTTGTATGACGAGTTGCACGAAGTTGGTTTTTACAGTCAGACTTGTTCAGCAAGGCACGTTAGAAACAGCTTTTATCTAAAGCTATATCAGCTTGTAGAAGAGTATGGCTGATGGTTTGCCTCATTATTCATACAACTCAGGCTTTTCTATTTAAATACTTTCTAAAACTTGTAGGGTGTGCTTAAGTCTAATTCCAGATTGTCCCTTTGATTTGAGGCTGCCACTAGGAGCCTATCCAATTTTAACATTGTACCGGTGAAGTAAACATGTGCAGGAGAGTGGGAGCCTATATTTTCTGCTCTGTTTTTTCCCCCTCTTTTTTTTTTTTTTGACCCTACTGTGTCATTTGCCTTCTCCTGCAGTCCATTATGAAAGAGTGTAATATGTCCTGATTTTCCAGTTAGTCGTTAGGCATAGATCTCATTGGGATATGCTTTTTGTTTCACTAATTATAGCTTGATTTTTTTCGTATTGTCTTTCAAGGCCAACTTGGTTGGACTCTGTTAAAGTGCGTGTTGGATCGGGGCCATCATTTAAAAATACCACTGGCAGTGTTTGGTGCAAGACAGTAACGTTTTGATAGCATATGGACTGAGTGAGCAAAAGATGAGGCGAGAGCAGAAAGAAAATTGTTACGAAAGGAAATTTGCTGTTATAAGAATAAATTGCTTTGGTCAACGTTTGTGATATTGTTGAGGGTTTTCCTTGGATATTAAGTACTAACAAACCTGAACACCTGAAAATGCTTTTTATTTTTATAAATAAGTTTTGAAATATTTTTAAACCAAAATATTAATACTAAAAAAAGATAAATCTTGTAGTTTTGAATACCACGTAATTCAGAAATATGTGATTTCATTAAATGCTCTTTATTGAAAGGCAGTGCTGTTGTCCTCATGAATGAAGAACAAAATCAAGTTGTTCAAAATCCAAGTCTGAATTAAGACCACAAGTATATATTCTTAGGAAGTTCTGAGGCATTTCTGTCTAATTTACAAAAAGAGGAGCAGTGTAAAAGTTACTAAAATAGGAGAACAGTTAAATTCTGATCATTCTTAGCTAGATTGAAGCTTCTGTTGAAGTTTAATGGTCTCAAGTATTCTCTTTGGAGAAAAACTTCCTTTGCTGCTTTTGGTCTTTGTAGTACTGTTTTCAGTTGTGGCTTCTGTCCCTTGTAATTGTCTCCAGTTAAAATACTAACAGCTTCCTGGGTAATGGAAGTTTTCACAGAATTTTGCACTTCGTCATTTTCACTTGAAGTTCTCAGGATTTTTGGCTTTGGACTAAGCAAGCTTTCCCTGTGTGTCTCATGAGAAAGGGAAGGAGGTAGAAATGTGTTTTCATTGAGGGGTGCAAGACTATGGGTAGTTCCAAGGATGCGATGGGTAATAAAGACTAAGAGTCACTGCTTTATAATAAGTTTCTAAAACATTATATATTTTCTCTTAGCTCTATATCCACAAGTGCTTTTATTTAGTGTTTAAATAAAGCTCTTTAGCTATTGCAGTTCCTAGTATATTAAAACTTAATCCTTAAATTAAAAATATTCCCTTCAGAAACCAGGAAATTTAATCTTGCATCTCTCACGCAAAGAATCTTCAGTGAGAAGTGTGTGGCATACTTTTTTCATTATTCCAGTTTGGTTAATAAAATTCAAAGCGTATGAGAACCCCCTCGGTAGGTTATGTTTGAACCTCACGCTGCACGGTCGGTGCGATAGTGCTCTCCATATAGTTGAAAGCACTACTGTGTTGAGTATGGCAGCTTTGTCTATGGGAATTTGGGAGAAATAGCTCAGAAAAATTGTCCAAAATGTCTGAAAAATTGTCACCCTCCCCTCCTAGTAAAAAATGTTAGAGACAGCTTCTGATAAGCTGTTGATCAGAGAAGCTGTTTAATTAAAGGAAAAGTAGAGGCAACAAAGGTAGGGATAAATCTTCTCAAAGTTCTAATTAAATGTTCTTAATTCTTGTGGGGCAGGGTAAAGATATTTGAAATTATTATGTTCATGTGCTTATATTAATAAGTAGAAACATGGCTGTTAGGGGAATTACAGTCATGGCATCCTTTGAGGCTGTGCATCACAGGTGTCCTGTGGTATAAGTTTTTAAACATCTTGATGGCGCTACTAGAAATCTTTTTGTAAGTAGGCTTCATATTTTTTTTAATATGCACTTAAGCACTGGTGACAAACAGTAAAAGCTTTTGCCCTGCAGTCTCTGAATTAGATGACAGCGCAGCTCTCGGTTTACTGATTCGATTGCTCAAAGCCATGTTCAAATACGAAGTAGAAGGACTAATTAGTTTGCTGAGTAGCCTTGCGTGGACCCTGGGGCAGCCTGGTACAGAGCCAGCGTCCAGGGTGGTTAGTCCCACGGAGAGTCTGACCAGACCTATCTAGACCGGTTCCTGCAGTGTCTCCTGAGTCTCTACGCTGTGCTTCTGAGTTCTCAAAAGTCTTTATCCCGCAGTATAATAGGACAATCAATTAGTGACTTTCTACAGACTACTGTGCATATGTATCTCAAAGCTCATGTGTGGATTTAATAGGGATTCTGTCTTCAGAAGGTTTGTTGTTGTGTAGCCCTTAGTTTTTGACATATTGTTCTGTTGTTGATAGTTATTTAAAATGTATGGATTCCTGAAGACGATTAGGTGGTCCCCTGTGCTGTGTGTCTGAAAAGGGGTCTGTACTGTTTGTGCATTTTGGTCAATCGCGTTTGCTTCAAACTCTGTTAACGATTTTGTTCCTTTTATTTCTGTGAAAGTGAAATGGCCGTCTCTTGTGTGTTTATAGATTGATTTGGATACTATTGATGTCAGCAATCTCAACAGGCAGTTTTTGTTTCAGAAGAAACATGTTGGAAGATCAAAATCACAGGTGAGGGCAGAGTCAAAGCTCAAGTCTTACTTAGTGTTATTTTATGGACAGCGTTAGAAACATGTCACAATTTTGTTTCTGCTGTGAAGAGGTAAGTATTGGTTGGTTGATCATGGCTATCCACAACATTTCATTATAAAAGTATTTATATCTCTTAAGGTAGTCAACTTATGCGATACTCAACTGATATTGAGTCTATCTTTAGAAGGAAGGAAGAAATAATAAGTGGTTTTTTGTTTTTGTTTTTTTTTTTATTTCTAGGTTGCCAAGGAAAGCGTGTTACAGTTTTATCCAGAAGCTAATATTATAGCTTACCATGATAGCATCATGAAGTATGTTTGTTTTTAAGCTCTAACTACATGTTTTGATTTGCAAGTACTGTGTTGTTTAAATGCTACAATGGTTTGCTTTAAGATACTTTACAAAGCTGCTGCAGTAAGAAGGAATAGCTGTAAATATGAGACTACCACACACCTGAGCGGGGTGTGGATTTTGCATGGGTTTCCTTAAGCTCTGGGAGTAAGCTGTAGTGATTTGCTTGTGTCTGTTTTTCATTTTATTAGCAACATTTACTATATAAGTTCCTACACTGTAAGGATGCCCTGATGTCTTGAGCAATAATTAGATTAAAATAAACGTGACTGTTGAGTCCATGATTTAAAACGCCAAGTGCTTTGTGTGTGTGTAGGTGACTGAGTATCATTTATACATGCCCCAAACTTAAAATTTAGTCTTCATGGTCCATAACCAATGAGTACAAGATTATGTAGATTTTCATTAGCTGTTTCCTGTGTTTTAATTTGTATTTGTCCAGATTCTTAAAAATTGATATTCTGTAATACTGAGGTTTGAACTCTGGTGTTGCTGTTAGAAACTGAAACACTGACTCATTGCATCCTTCTGAAACTGTAAAACTGTTAATCCTGTTCCCTCTTACTTTCTCTTCTTTACCAACTTCTTCCTGAAAGCAGAAAAACACATTGTAAAGATACTAAAGTGTCAAGATTTTAAAATTCCATGTCTCGGCTCCTAAGGGTATGGAGGCATGATCAAAACCAATTGAGCTATCACAGTATCATGAATTATCAACAGTCTGATGAGCTATTGTAATTACAGTGTGCATGTTTTAGCCTCAGCTGATGGTTTTTAAGGTCAGTTACCATAGCTCAGCCAATTTACTCATTAGGTCAGAGCAGTGTAATCACTTTTTCGTTGTCTGACTATTTCATTGGTCAAATTAGTACTAATTGCAGTAGCTTCCTTCCAGCAGCATAAAATTCATGCTTTCACCCAGCTTTAAAATGGGCAGAAGACAAATGGGGCAGTTAAAAGCTAGCAGTAAGTCTATAATACGTGTAATTTATCACATGAACATCAGTCCAGCCTTTGCATGTGTATAGTTTCTGTTGTGGCGTAGTAACCGACAACTTTGATATGCCATTTTGAGTATTGTTTTTCTTTTCTGTAGCCCTGACTATAACGTAGAGTTCTTCCGCCAGTTTACGTTGGTTATGAATGCTCTGGATAACAGAGGTGAAGTTTTCACTATGATCTTATGTGGGAGATGTAATACTGTTGCTTGTTCATAGAAGCGGAGCTTTAATGTGTTCTACTGTTAGTTCTTCTGCAGTGTCAGTTAAACGACAGATATCCTCTTAACCCATCTGTAGTTTGACTAATGCTCGTGTGCTTCACTTAGAAATTTGAAAGGGTAGTTAGTGCTTTTATAATTGTTTTGAAAGTGAACGTTAACTGCTGTGCTGCTGCTTTATGGCAGCTAACGAGTACTGTGTGTATGTATGTAACTTAGTTGAGTTTGCTATATTTAATAGTGTCCAATGTTAACTGGAAAATTGACTTTGAAAAAGGCGTAGTGCTCTGTAATAAAATAAGGAGGATTAAGGATAAGTGTTAGGAGGCTAGTTTGAATTTGGAGAAGTAAAACGTTTTTTCTAATTATTCAAATTTTGCTTTAAAAACTCTTGATTTGCAGCTGCTCGTAACCATGTGAACAGGATGTGTCTGGCTGCTGATGTTCCTCTTATAGAGAGTGGAACTGCAGGCTACCTTGGACAAGTAACAGTTATTAAAAAGGTTAGGTTCTCTATTACTCTTGTCGCTTTAAGTTTAAATCATTGGCTATTTTAGACAACAGGGGGCTGGGTGTTTAAAGATACAGTTACAGTTCCTCTGGTAATAGCATATCCTATCAGTATCCTTCGCAGTGTGACAAGAAATATTTCACTTTTCACCAGGGAGTGACAGAATGTTATGAATGTCATCCTAAACCAACTCAGAAGACTTTTCCAGGCTGCACAATCCGAAATACGCCATCAGAACCTATCCATTGCATTGTGTGGGCTAAGTATTTGTTCAAGTAAGTGACTTAAATAAGAAAAAAACCCCCAACAAAATAGGTACTGTGGTTCACTCTTCTGGTTTCTAAACCTACAGGCAGAGACATAAAGTGGAAACACACTTTTTGGGGGCTTGTCAGTTTGTTTGTTTTGTTAAATCAAGGTGGATTATAGTGAAAACTCCCAGTTCTTTAACCTGGGTTTTGAAGGGTTTGGTTTTTTTTTTTTTTCAATTTAAAGATGGAGGGTTGGTTAGTACTTAGGCCTTGCTGTAATTTCACAGAAGATCTGACTGAGCAGTTTGGCACAGCAGTGTAGGTTGAGATTACTTTATTCTTCACCTTTGTGTGAAGTTGACACATTTTTCAGTTTAATGCATGTATTAACAGATGTAAAGTTTGCTGGGATCTTGAAGGGCTGTAAGCAATGCATTCAGTACTGCAACATAAACATAAGGCTAGGTGAACTATTGAGTGAATTATACAGAACTCTTTTCGTAAATTCATTTTTGTATTGGACATTTTCTGTTGTCAGAGTCAAGTCCCCACATGATGAATCACAACAATTTAAAAAGCAATGTATGAAGCGGTACTCTGATAGCAAGAATTCTGAAGTGGATATGTATCCATTAGCAAATGTTTCAGTCTTTAACCAGATATGATGAAATTCTAGTGTTGTGTTGTTGTTCTTAATTATTATATAGCCAGTTGTTTGGAGAAGAAGATGCTGATCAAGAAGTCTCTCCTGACAGAGCTGATCCTGAAGCTGCCTGTGAGTGCGATCTAAGCTGGTAGTTTACCCCGTTACGGAAATGTTCTGTTTCAGAGGTTATGACTTGTTTCTATATGTTTCTTAAAGTTAGAGAGTTCAGCTCTGCTNGAGAGTTTTAGCTTTTTTTTTTTTTTTTTTTTTTTAAGAGGATCCCATTTACTGTACCTTTGGACAGCAAGAGTTTGGGTGTGTTAACAGTAGTTTCCCTTACAGACCTCCATGTATGCAGGGCATAATTTAGTTCCCTTGTACAGCTGCTTATTAGATACTTGTAACAAGTTCAGAGTGTTTCAGTTAAGGATGCATAGTGCACACCAGAGCTTTTTCCATGGAGAAAGCCCACAAAATACTCTTCAAAATGGCAACAATTTAACAGTTTCACCTGTCAGAGCTGTGGCCCTTGTGGGCAGCCTGAAACAGTATTAAAATGATTACTTCAGCTGTTGTGAAAACTTTTTAATACAGTGTAAGATGGGTCACTGGCGTTTACTAGTCGTTCTCCGTATGCATAGAACAGCTGTGGGGAACACAACTGACACACTCGCTAATGATGAAGTTCCCATTAACACACCCAGGTGTAAGATACGTGATTTAGCCAAATAGGCTTCTCTCTGGATGCTCCTGTGTGCGAACAGTCTTCCCCACATGCACAGAAGCCTGAAGTGAAAAGTGAGCTCAAAGTCCAAATTAAATATAATTGATATTCATAGGGTGGCCTCTTTTTCCCCTGTATATTTGAATCTGATGGAGCGCTTCCTTCCTTGCATCTGGGAGGCTTGTCTTTTGAACTGAGAACTGAGTGATATTTGTAGCCACTCTGCATTTTCCACTCCTAGCTGAGGGATTGCAAGGAAATACAGGGGTTGTGTTTGAGCTCTTCTAGCCTGAGACACTTCAATGTGTTTTGGAACACAGGAAATACGCCCATTGTGAGTGATGGGTTTGTAGCTATTCAGTATTTTTCTGTAAGGACAGTAACCGTAGTTGCTGTGAACATCGTTGTTTGTTGCTTCTTTGATAGATGAATGGATTGGGGAGGGGGACCTTAGAGGATCCTCTGACTCTTCAGTTTCTCTGAACATTGGACAGTGGTCGCCCCATAGGTTATTCCTACGGGAAGTGCAGAATGAAATAGATGAGTCTTAATAAGGGTGGCATATAAACTCGCTCAAAACACCAGCTGCTGGCGTACTTGGAAGGTAGCAGACACAGTGCCCCTTATTTAAACAAAGATGCCAGGGCAGTTATAGGAAGGCTGAGCTGTAGCCTCATGTCTGTAGTGAGCACACTGTCCGTAGTGATAATGCTGTTTAGAATTGGTGTGCATGCGTGGGCCATCAGGGAAGAGTCAGTGCAGCCTTTGCAGAGGGACGTCGTGCCTTGCCTGGCTCTGCAGGTCCTTTGAAGGCATCGCAGACCTGCGGACTGGTTTACAGACTCATACCCGGCTTATGCTGGTGTCAAACTGCAGGGGGTACTCAAAAACTTGTTGTGAGGCTCCTGAAGGAGCTAAGCAGCCACGGGGAGAAAAAAGGATGCGAATCCTGAAGCGAATAAACTACTTAAATGATAGAGATAAATGGTGATTAGAGAAGTGCCTCAGTCAGTCAGAATAATAAATGTTTATGAAAACATCAACTTGCTGCTTATCAGGAATCACAGTAGCAATTGCTGGGTGTGACTGGGAAAGAAACACAAAACAAATAGCATCTGTATGCATGGAATTTTTTTGTATAGGAGTAACCAGAGGTAGGAAGCTGACTTTTTTGTGTGTGTTGAAGTTCTAACCAAACTAAGACTCTTCAGCCAGGAAAAGAGACTATTAAAGGAGATGGTTAGAGATTTATGAAATCACAACATTATGTGGAGAAAATTAATAGGAAACAATTGCTCACTGTTTGTACCAATAAAGGAATTAGGCGACAACAAGTTAAATTAGTGAGCTGCAGTCGCAGAAGCAAACAGGAGTAGTCACGCTGTGTCTAATCCAGCTTTTATTGGGCGCAGTACAGCTGTTTTGTCATCCCTGCATAATTTTGGTTATTGACTTTAGGAGAAATACTTGGATGTGATTTTCCTTTTTTTGAATTAAAATATTGGCTAACGCTTTATTAATAGGGGAGCCAGCAGAAGCAGAAGCCAGAGCACGAGCATCCAATGAAGATGGTGAGATTAAACGTGTTTCAACTAAGGAGTGGGCTAAATCAACTGGATACGATCCAGTTAAACTTTTTACTAAGGTATCTTCTTTACCCACAATAAATGTCTTTATTTGAAGTGTATGACGTGCTTTAAAGTTAAGTCAAAACCCAGTTTGGACACTTAATGCTTGCCACCAAGTACGCAATTATTTTGAGACTTGTACCAATTTTGCTGTAATGTTGGTCTTTTACACCACGTGCGTGTTTTACAGCATTCCATCTGCGTCTGTACAGATGACTTCAGCAACTTCTACATACTGTACAGAAAAAAAACTTAATTCAAATTACCTTTAATATGAAAAGGTAAACTTGAATTCTGTAGGAGTTTCACTGGGCATAATTGGAACCAATCTGAGGACCTAAAAGCTATCAGTCATCTGCTGTGTGTAATCAGGCATAAGAAAATGCAAACTGGTTTAGGAGTTTTCCTTCTAAATAGTTGCTGAAAGTGGATAAATAGAGGAAATTAATACAAAATGTAATGTGGATAGGTAGTAATAACTTTACTTTGGAAATTCATTGGCACGTAGGTAAGAATACCTCAGGGAGAGTATACAGAGAGCTCTAGTGATGGCTTCAATAGGCACATGAACCCACTGTTTGGACTATTGTTTCTTGATTTTTACTTTACTCTCTCCCCCCAAATTAATCGGAACTGTGTCTGCTTTATGCAGTAACTGTTAGAGAATGGGGAATAAGAAGTTTTTCAAATCGGGGGGTTTTTTTTTTCCCCTATGGAGTTTGATTTTTATTTATATGGTTGAAAATACTTCCAAGGAGAAAATCAAAACCTTGTAAATCTAATGCTGATTTTTCAATTTCACAGCAGATGTAAAATAAAGTATGTCTTTTTTTCCCCCCCTTTCATTTTAATGGTGTTTTTTGTGCTTTGGGTTTTTTTAATGTTTCCTAGCTTTTCAAAGATGACATTAGATATCTGCTGACAATGGATAAGCTGTGGAGGAAAAGAAAGCCTCCAGTGCCACTGGACTGGGCTGAGGTACAAAATCAAGGTAATTGTCCCTCCTCCCGTTGTATATTTGTAAGTCATACCTGCTGTTTGTCAAGGCATCTCTGTGATACCTGCATTTTCCCACTGTCATAGTTGAGTACTGATAATGAACATATTAATTCTTTGTGATTTCTGAAGATTCAAAATTTTTGTCTATATAGAAGACATTTTTTGCTAAAACTGTTTTGCCGTTGTTATTTTAGATACTCGGTATTGGCTGTAGAAAGCTCTTGTCTCACAAACTTACATGTCAGCTTATTCTAGGAGGCTTTACCATAAGCATTGATACGTTTACCTCTGAAAGCTGAGTTTTGCTGAAAACTTACATTTGCTGTAATTTGTGCATGTCTAGGTGATTGATATAAGTTGAACTAGCTACAGTTTTGATGTATATATCGATATAGCTATAGTTGCAGTATATTTAATTTTGCCAAAATTTGAAAATTCTTAGCTCTTTGAGAGGACTTTTCTGGCATTTATATGTTTTACAGATCTTAATTATTTTTTTCTTGTTTTCCCAAAGAGAAAAACATACCTGACCAACAGAATGAATCCTCTGCAGTCTTGAAGGATCAGCAGGTTCTCGATGTCAAGAGCTATGCACACTTATTTTCAAAGAGTGTTGAAACCCTGAGACTTCACCTGGCTGAGAAGGGGGATGGAGCAGAGCTCATATGGGATAAGGTTAGTTTGCCAAATACATAAGAACTCTACATACGTGGTGCAAGTATTAATTGGACTCGTTAGGTTTCATTCCGAAATAGTGCTACTTAGAACAAAAATGTCTGGCACCTCACTGAAAGCACTTCCCATATGTAAACAAATATATACTTTAAACACTCTATGCTTTATAACTCACGGAGTGTAAGGGTTAACTGTTGTGACGTAAAGTAACTTAATTCACCAACTTAAAAAAGCACAAATTCAAAGTATTTGTCATAAGATTATCTTTTAACATATTTTAGTAATGCAGCTTCACGTCTTCCTTTTTAGCTTTCTCTAAAACATGCTCTTATACAGTCATTTGTAGCTAGAGTTCCACTGCCTTGTACATTGTAATTAGCTCTGATGATAGGTATGTGATGTATTACGAGTTTTGTTGAGGAAAAACAAGAATAGGATTTTCTGTTCTGCCACCAGAGGCAGTGTTATCTTCCTGAAGTCAGTTGTGATTTGGCATAAGAAAAAAAGTAGTTTGTAAATATAGAGGGGACGAAATAGTAAAATACTATCACAGAGAAAGTAAAAATACCTCTTTCTGAAACACTGGTTTTTGAAACTGAGCATAAAACGTTTTAAGCTTTAGGATTTAGACATTATTTTGAACATACAAGGCATTTTATTAATACTAATATGCCAATTCATTACTGAAATACTAAGTACAATTTCTAAACATGTGTGTTTAAAGTATTACCGCTCTTACTAAACAGACCATCTGAAATAGGAAGTATGTCGACTCTGAAATGGAAGATTGAACAGGCTTTTTTAAACTTTCTTCTGTTTTTAAGGTTTTGGGAACCATGTGTTGTGAACTTTTTTTCAACGCGTAATCTGATTTTTAAATACTTTTTGTATTAACTTCTCAGGACGACCCTTCTGCAATGGATTTTGTCACTTCTGCTGCCAACCTCAGGATGCATGTTTTCAGTATGAATATGAAGAGCAGATTTGATATCAAGTGTAAGGATAAAATGTAACATTGTTTTATTTAAATAATAATATAAACTTCTCATTTTCATTTGCTGTTAAAAATCTGCATACTCTTGCTTATTTTGCAGCAATGGCAGGAAATATTATCCCAGCTATAGCTACTACTAACGCAGTAATAGCTGGTCTGATAGTGCTGGAGGGTCTGAAGATTTTGTCAGGAAAAGTAGATCAATGTAGAACGGTAAGTGGCAATAAGATACTCGCACTTCCTTGTTATTTATTATTTGTTTAAAAGTCACATTTAACCTGCTTTGATTATTGTGTAGTGTTACTGTGTCTCTCGCTTGTTGCTTCAGTAGATTCTGAATGTGCCAGGAACTTCCAGCCACAGTGAAAAGAGAAGTTTCAAAGATCACTGAATTCCTCTGATTTAATGAAAATTGGCTGCTGGATAGGAGAGAGAAGCAGCCTGACATGGCTTGACACGTGGTTGTGTCGTGTTACGGATCTATTTGGCAGTAGCTGGGCAGTAGCCACAGGTGTCACTGTGGACTGGCCGTAATCTGCACTTCCTCCTGTTCAGCGGGTACATCAAAGAGGATTAGGGAACAGGACAACCCGTGAGACTGAGAGAATAAATCTGTAGTAAAACAAGTTTTCTGAGTGCTCTTACTTACAGAATGACTTGTTTTATTCTTGTCTGTCCTCAAGATTTTTCTGAACAAGCAGCCAAATCCCAGAAAGAAGCTATTGGTTCCTTGTGCTTTGGATCCACCAAATCCTAACTGTTATGTATGTGCAAGTAAGCCAGAAGTGACTGTGAAACTTAATGTACACAAAGTTACCGTGTTAACACTCCAGGATAAGGTAAATCTTGAATATTAGCTATGGCTTTCATTTTGATTTTAATACTGTAAATTATTAAAGTTAGGGTTTTGTTCAATACATTTTGTCTGAACATCAGCTGTTGATAGTTGCTCTACACTTTGCATTTCTCTCAGCTACAAGAAGAGCTAGCTTAGCCAGTATGCTTTTTGCTCATGTGTGCTTGTATATCTTGTGAAAGAATGTTTGTATTATGTAAATTTTTTGTGTTTTTAAAGCCTATTCATATATAATAGCAAAAACCTAAATTTGTATTTCAGTAGCCACATTACAGTCGCATAGTCACAACGGATTTGTAATTCTGTCATTTAATGAAGTATTCTAAAAAAATTTTCAGTGTGTCTGAACCTCTAGGTTTCAGACAGCAAAACTGTAATTATTGTGTTAATGGAAGCTTAAAAAAAAAAAGTATAGACTTTCAGCAGATGCCTGAAAATGAGCCAGGATAAGAAAATCAACATAATTCAAGGTTCTTCCTTTTATAGGTGTTTTTAAGTCAGATACTGATGAAATAATCATATTCCTCTTTTCAGATAGTGAAAGAAAAATTTGCTATGGTAGCACCAGATGTACAAATAGATGATGGAAAAGGAACTATCCTTATCTCTTCAGAAGAAGGAGAAACAGAAGGTATGCATGCTGGAGCTTTTTAGATAAGAGTAGATAAAAACTAGGAAGAAACCAGGATGTACAGAATGGAAGTGCAGCAAATGTTCTAGTGTTCATCCTGCAGACTAATATTTGAAGAGAACTGGATTTGCAAGTATTTAAGTGGCTTGAGAATAGCTAGTGGTATAGTCCACAAGCCTGCATGTCCAGTTCAGCTTTCCTATCTAAAGTACTTTTCACCTGGAGCGTCAGGATTCCTTTCAAGAGCAGGTATTCAGCTGTAAAAGTGCACCAGTTGTTTTCCTCTGTTTGCAAGCCCCGTTCATTTTCTTGTTCTTAGATTGTGGTCTTTGTGTGATGCTTGTAGGCACTATTAAAATACAAATATAAGCAGTTTTAACTCCTGATAGGCTTAAATGTCAGCTTTTACTTTAAATATAGCCGATAAATGCTAATCTTACGTTTTTTCATAAACCTTCTGGAGTACTCATTCTATCATACTTACTTGAGTGTAAAGGATCTTTATATAAATAGCCGTATACACTGCAATTTTTCACTATTTTTGTAGCAAATAACCACAGGAAATTATCAGAGTTTGGAATTCGAAATGGCACTCGACTACAAGCAGATGACTTCCTCCAGGACTACACACTGTTAATCAATGTGCTTCATAGGTAAGGATTCTCCGTAGTTAGTGTTGTATGTGTATGTAAAACAGTTCCACGGGCAAATTCAAACTCAGAATTTTAAACTCATGAATAAAGCTCAAACATTAAGCCGTGTGAAGGAAATATAGAGGTAAAAAAGGCATGGTTATTTTTTATGAATTTATAGTTTAGTGGTTTTTGAGTTCTTGTTTTGGTTTTTGTTGTGGTTTTAGGTATTTTTACAACAGTAATTGGAAAAAGTTTATTTGAATAATTTGTCATTGCACAATATAAAAATACGATGTAGAACCAAATTTACTTTTAGGGCAGCCAACAAGCAAGCAACTGCTGTTTAAAAAAACCCCACAATCCAAACCCACCAAAAACGGCAAAAACTTCCCAGTCTGCTGGGGTAGTAGATCCTCTGTTGGACTGCCTGTGTTCAGATGCAGCAATGCAAATAGAAGACACTTTGAAATTATTGGTGTGTGGTTTTAACCCCGGATAAGTTATGTACATATTATATACAGTAAATTACCACACTGACCTTTCAGTGAGAATAGGAGTGTGATACTGAGGAAGAAAGTTAAGCTCAGGTAAAGATTTTTCTCATTCTGAAGCATTTTAAGTCATGGCAGTGGGTGGAACAGTGTTCTCATAAAGGAGAACTGACAGATTTTCCTCTTTTTTAATATGCATTTTTCATTTTGTCATAGTTGCAGGGTACTTTAATATTTGAATACATACTTTCGTTGTGAAAGACACAGATTTTTATTTTCACCTGGTTGTTCAAAAGCCATGTGTATTTTTCTGCAGTGAAGACCTAGAAAAAGATGTAGAATTTGAGGTTGTTGGTGATACTCCTGAAAAAGTTGGGCCTAAACCATCAGAACCGACATCCAAGAGCATTACCAATGGTAGTGATGATGGAGCGCAACCCTCGACATCAACAGGTAAATAAGAGTAATCAATAGTAAATAAAACAAAATAGACTTTCAGTAGTGCAGTCCAATTAAAACAGTTGTCTTCAGTTCTATGACTTAACTTTGCCAATATGAAATAAAAGGCATTTAAGTTGCCTCTGTGTATAAATATAATATTAAATAGAAAAATGCACATTTAAGTTTATTACAAAGGTTTGAAATTATAGACGCACGGCGTCTAGTGGGAGTTCTGTTGAATGCTCTAGTGAACGGAGAGGCTGGACTCCAGCTCAGTGGGTGTAAAAGTTCTTTTCTCAAGGACTGCGGCAGAAAATAGCATGCAATTCTTCTGATTTCTACATGAAAAAACCCCACCTTTTTAACTAATGTATTTCACATATTTTTGGGTTATTGCAATATTTTCTGTACTTCCAGTGAACAGAGAATAACATTTGAAAAGCCTATTTTATACTTATTTCAGAGAAATCCAAAATATTCTTTCAGTTGAGTGACAAAGAATATAGATAATGCTCCAAGATTATTTGTTGTATTAGAGACATTCTTATTTTTCTGTATGGAATTTGGTTTGAGAGTAGGCTACCTTCACAGTGTCTGTTTGAATTAAAAACATATATTTTACAGCCCCAGATCAAGATGATCTATTGATTGTGGATTCTGAAGATGAAGGTACTTCAAGCAATGCTGATGATGACATGGAAAACAAAAGCCGCAAGAGAAAACTAGAAGATAAAGAGTGCGTCAGTACAAAGAGAGTGCGCACTGAGCAGACAGAAGAGCAAGATGAAATTATAGCATTAGACTGAACATGCAAATGCCCCTTGACAAAACGATTCAGATAAAGTAATACAGTAACAGCATATTATGTTGGGATGTGAAAAATGTCCAGAACTAGACTTATTTTGCGGCCTTTGTTTCAAGTGAATACCAAACCACTGGCTTAAATAATTTGTGTCTGTTTCTCTTGATGATAAAACTCTCAATAGACTCTTTCAGAAGTTTTTCCATATTAATTCCATATATTAAATGTAGTAGAAACATAGTTTATAAATACTTACAGATAAATATTTGCTTAAACAGTCATGAAAAAAAGCATGTTAGTTTTGTGTAAATACCTTTTAGGTATAATTCAATAGGACAAAAAAACCCAAAACTACTCTTGTTTAGTAAAGGGTCATCATCTGATGCCCAGATTTTAAGTTACTATATTTTTATTTTTTGCTTGAAGAAAAATATTTTTAGCCTAGTCCTAAACATTTTTCACACCCTGAACAAGTAAAGAAGAAAATTCAATAAAGCAAATTAGTGCCATAACAGTGTTCTTAAACTTCAGCTGGCACTATGTACATTACTGTAAAACTGTTAATTTACTCAAGTTTTTCAGCTCGTACTGCCTGGTATGTCAATGTAAGAAGCAAATTTTTGTGTATTGTTACAGTTTCAGGTTATTTATATTTGATGTTTTGTAAACTCAGATACTACTACTATACTGTACATCTGATGGACCAAATAAATGACATCTGAAATACTTGCTATATTTGCTTGCACAGTCCGAAGTTTATGCTGACTTATGGGATTTTACAATGTATAGCCTTCAAAAATTACTGTATTATTTTCATTTTTCTAAACATAACCTAGTAGTACAGAACTTAAGCTTCACTTGTTTGAGGTGAAAGGTGAATTTTTTTAATAAAACTTTTGTGAATGTTTTTTTTTCCTTGGACAATCAATTATTGGCCTCTTCGGTTGGAGCATTTGCACTGCCACACGCATGCTTTCACCACCTCGCGCCTTCAGGAAGGGGAAAGCACTGGTCAAATGGTCAGTGTTGATTCTCTGAACGCGTTAATTAGCCTTTTCTGTCACTGTACTGAAATGACTTCCCAACTTAGTGAATGAAAACTGCTTCTATTCCTAGGTAAGTGTGCGGAGTTTAAGATGTTTAACCATATAGAAGAATGTAAAAAACCCAGGACATTTTGCTTCCTGCATCTTGTTCTGTCTCGTACAAAGGCCAGCTTGTCACCAGCACTAAATTGCCAATGCAAAACTATGATTCTATGATGCAATTAATGTTTTCTCTCTTCTTTTAGGTAGTAATAGTGATGCGCAATGGCTTGTTTGGAGGCATAATACTCCACCGCGAAATTAAATCCTTTTGAGTTAGTTGCTTGTTGGCCAGAAGGAGTGAAGACAGAGGTAAAGATGTAAATACGAGGCGTCACAGAAAGGATGTTGAATGCTACAGTGGGAAGCTTTTATACTTTGTGCCACAAACAGTTGAAGCACTAGAATTTAATGTCTGGCTACATCTTCCAAAAATTAAGGCCGATGTTTTCTTTTTTTAAGCTTTACTAAAAATAGATTTATTGGTTTATTGAGTTGTCAGATAGCTTGTTACCTGTGTATAAACATGTGCTTCTTGTGACACGACACAGCTTTAAGCTGATGGCACGTGTAGTACATCTAAGAGAGGATCACACTCTTACGCACTACCGGAGAGATTTCCCCGCTTGCCCTGGTCTCTGTAGAGGAATTGAGCTTTCCAACTCTCTTTTTGATTAACAGTAGAGGCTATAATTCTGGTAACTCGATTGCACTAGTTTTACTGAAGTTGAGAGTGTATGTGACTTGAGCGGTATATGAGCTGAATTGAAATAACACGCGATACCAACAGATCCGGGGGTGAAAAATACATGTGTGGGGCCATTCAGTCTCAGGCTTCTACTCCTTCAGTTATTAGTGTTGAGAACGTAAAGTGACCGTACTCACGTGATTTCTTACAGTATTTGGAATGCTGCTGCCCAAGAAGCTACTCGTAATAGTTTCTCAGGGCAGGCGACGGCTCTCTCACTAAGGCCAGATTGCAAAAATGTTGGGAGTTACCCAGACGTGATAACACCACCATTGGCACACGAGGGTTAACTACAGGTTCATTAACCTGCTCTGAGTTATGGTACGGTGGAGAAATTTGTAATGACTTTCACACAAGCTTATTGTTTAAAAAAAAAAAAAAAAGGTTGAAGTGCAACCACTGATTCTCAAAGCGTCTCGGGAATCGCCCCTAAGGGGTAACTGATAACTGTTCAGGAGAAGGAGCTTTGACAGACAGCCTGGTACCAGCCCGTTTCCTACAGAGCAACTTTAACCTGTCAGTAACCATTTAATGTTTGTAGTAGTTCTATGTGACATTTTAATTTTACTTTATGAAATTATTTCATTGTTGGACCACAGAGAGAGACACGTGCTCTGCTGGCGGCTGGCTCTGACAGCTCGCGAGCAGGCTGGCGTGCCATCTCACGGTCTGACCTTTACAACAAAGGCCTCTTGCTAACCCTTTATCACATCCTGGAAGATAAAACAGGCTTGTGTTCAGATCATAGGCACCATCGATAGCTGCTTCAACCCTTATTTCTGCTGCCCCAAAATTTTAAATTTAGAAAACTGAATAAACACTGAATTAAGGAAAATAAATTTGGGGTTTTCCCCATGTTATTTCTGTGCCTATATGTGGAGATGTCGTCTTTCTTCTCTTTGCAGCTATAAGGACAAGAAGCCTTCAGTTTTGTGCACCTGAAATACCAAACAGGCAAGAAAGCAGAAACTAAGGTCGAAGTAATACAACAAATCTTACACAAGTCAGTCATCTGGTTTTTGCTTGCCTGAGATTATTTCTGGACTAGTGTGTAAGCAGAATGATGACAGAGCACACACCTACAGACCAAGGAGGTGGGGTGAGGGGCAGTTTAGTGCTTTGATTTGGAGGCCTTGATTCTTCTTTAAGGAAGTAATGGGATGAAGTAAATAAATGCCTTCCTAGATATAGCTTGATATCTGTTTATATTAAGAGAAGAAAAATGCTGTTTAGATACATGTCGTCTTTCTCATCAGCATACTTCTTCACTCACGTGAGAAAAAGTGAGAAATCTTCAGTATGATCTCCTAAGGAAAAGATACTCCTGGAATTGCTCTGCCGATCCTCTCCAGCAGTGTTTGATGCTACTGGCGAACATGAAGCAATTACACCCGTGATCTCAAAGCTACAGCAATTCTACACGTAAGTGTTGTCGGGGGTTTGGAGAGGCGGTTACCAGCTGGAGAAGGCAAAGGATGCGGAATGCAGGCCTGTAGGAGACCGGCCTTCCTTAGTTCCGTTTTTTATGGAACGGCTCTATACCTCTTGCAAATTTGTTCATTATTTTCAGTGAATGAGTGTTATCTCTAGAATACCATTTTATGCAGCAAATACCATGAAATGTAAATGTAATTGGTTCTCAGCAAACCAATGTCCTCTTTCTTCCAAAACGATCCTTCTCAGCAGAGGAGGGGGGATGTGTACAGCAGCCTGGCCCTCGCGCAGCTTTTCTTTTTTATTAAAGGCACTAATGCGATCTGATTTCTTTGCAGGATGATGGTTTGCAGTATTGTAACCAGGACTTTCTTTTTATCACATCACGATACATTTCAGTTCTGTCCCAAGTTTGTTTCTATATTTCCTAGGCTCTGAAATAAGAAGCTATACAACCGAAGACCTCCTTAAGAGTACTAATTGGGTGCACTGCTAACTGAGCTGGCTGACTAAATTATATATTTATGCAAATGACGTGGCTGCTATTAAGCAAGCTGATTGTGTTTAAATATACAGTGGTTACATCCTGTGCTTGCAAGGCAGTATCACTCAGGCCATGGGCAGTCTCGGAAGCAAGAGCCAATAAACTGCTTTGGCCAGAAGTGTTATTATCTGAAATATGCAAGAGAAGTGGAAGATGAAACTATAAAAGAAATAAGATACATAAATGGTGTATTAATCGTAAGTGCTTGGACATATGTTGTCTGTCTAACCTCGCACATTGACAAAGCGCCTGTTGTGACTGGAATTTTACAGCGTCTGTCCCAAGTGGTATTTGTGCAGCACAGTGAATAGCTGCAGTGGCAATGAATAAGAAGAATGTAAAAAATGTTAAATAGTGTTTTATTGCAGATTTAGAATGAGAAATGACCCGTAAGCCTGCAGAGTAGTGTTAGTCGAAAATACTTTAAATAGTTGTGCCCAGGAAAGGTAGCCATCCAAATACAATGTGTTCTGTCTACCAGAAGGTGGTGCCCTAAAACATGTTCAATAATTTCAATATTTAAAAGCAGTGATCAACTGCAAACGAGTATTTTTAAAAACATGTCAGAGCAAGGTGATTTGCAAAAAAATCCCCCAAGTCCAAATACATATTAATATCCAAACTCAATATTCCCCAAAGTTTGCTTATACTTAAAGTTATCACAACACAAATTACCACACAGGACCCAAACAAGCAAAACAAAGCAAGATAGAGCACAATAGGCTACCACTTCAAAGAAAATAAAACCTTCGGTCTCCCCTCCCAAAATAAAAACATTCTTCAGCATAATTTGTGTATGAATTTCACAAGTTTTTTGGTGGTTTTTTGTTTTGTTTGTTTTTTAATTGGGCTTGAAACAGACCAGAGGAAAAGAACAATCACATTCCTCACCAAGAAACTGATCAGCTTTAACACTGGAAATGAGACCAGTAAATCCCTGAGTAATAGTAAGTCTTATTTACCTTGTGGACTTCAAGGTATAATTTCACTGTTTTCGTAATGTTGGACACAAGGAGAGAAATTGCAAAAAATCAGGTAGCATCCAATTCAAGAAGCAAATCTGTGGAGCAGCTTCAAACTGTTAAATTGATGAAGCGAGACAAAGAGCTGCCTCCTGCGCTGTGTCGGCAAACCCAGGGCTGATACACCCAACACGCAGCACAGGGCGGCGGGGCTTCTCCGTTGTCTTCCATAGGGCTAAAGTTTCACCAGTGAGTTCTTACATTTACAGATTCTGCGCTTTGTTGCAACTTGGGGAGCCAAAATCCCCAGAGCCCATCAGGTCTCGGGGCCCGCTGGCCCGGGCAGCGCTTCCTTGAAGGCCGCGGCAATTAGCAGAAAGAGGAACGCGCTGCCTGTGGGGCCCGGCCAGCTGATATTCACAGATCAATAACTCCACCTGGCTCTTTTGCTCCCTTTGAGTCTTAGACAAAGGAGTTTATTTAACAGAAGCAGCTGGCTTCCCTTAATATCTGATTTACTGATATAACTTAAAATCAGGCGTAAGGACTAACACACCAAATGAAAAGATGAGGTTCAGCTTTTATAATACTCTATGACAGCTCTTAGTTGCGCAAGTGTGAGTCTTTTTGCAATATGTACATTTTACTGTTGGTTGTTAAAATCAAGCAAATACATTAAAATAAAGCAGGGAGAAAAATGTGCCAGGATTGTCACGCTGTAATTGCCCAGTACTTTGGGATTTCTTGTCTAAAAGAGTAAGGAGAAAGATGGGGGTACTTATTACAGCAGCTTTAACTCTACACTTTTTGTTTGCACGTGTTCCCCTAGGAGAAATGCAGCAGTGTTTGAGTGCGCGATGCACCACTGCAAACACATTTATTCCACCCATGTGGGCTACATCTGTGGCGAGAGTGTGGGTAAATGTTATCTTCGTTACGTGTATGACAGGAGGAGGATTTTCTGGCGCAGAGCAGATCCGCAGCGTCGCCCCTCAGCAGGGCTGGGAGAGGAATGCTGTGCAGGGCTGGGCCTGGCTTTGAGGATTTACTTATGGAGCAAAAGCTTTCAAGAGTAAAAGTAAGTGATTTTTATTTTTTTTTTATCACTTAATACACAAGGATTACTAAAAAGGGCTGTTTCCTTACATTCACCAGATTCTCTCGGTCCCCGGTATGTTTTTTGCCATGAGCTCATACTCAAACAAAGCACGTGCTTTGACAACTTCCATACCCAGAGGCTTCCTGTAGAGACCGGCTACCTGCTGGCAGCGGCACAGAACCCTGCTGCCTCCAAAGGTGGAGCAAGGGCAGGACTGTGGCTCAGAAGGACAAGAAGCTCCTGCCGTAGTTTACGCTTCTGACTTTGCACAGCATCGGCTCGGCACTTCCTCCCCTAAAGACAGACGTTCAAAATGCTTCCTTGCATGAGCACACAGACAGGGCATCCCCAGATGTCCTTCCCGCTTAGATTAATAGTAAAGTTATCTAATGTAACTCTTTTTAAAAACAAAACAAAACGAACTTAAAATAAATTATTTTTTCTTTAGGTGTGCTCTGATGGACCAAGTTCGCAAGTAGTCCATGAACCTCTCTCAGTTTCTCAGGAAGACAACCTTATAAAAGTTGGCAGTGAGTAGTTCAAAGTCGGTAAGGGGACAGAAGGTGCCCGCGCAGGCTCCAGGGACAACGGAAGAAGGAGCCCTGCAGCAGCACGCTGGGAGGCAGCAGCCCACGAGTCCCAGGGGGTAGATGAGGGCTGAAGTTAATGGCGATTTCCACGTGCTCTGGGGAAGAAACCTCTCGTCATTCTCGGTGGGAACATGCCCACGCTGCGTGGCTACCAGGACAGTTTGTGTCTTTGCCTACAGCTTTACTGGGAAGTCCAAGACTCGAATGGGCCCACTGGGTGCCAGGGCAGGTCTGCTGGAAGCTGTTGCTGGTTTTGGGAAGGCCAGGGCTGTGTCGGCTGGAGCGGCCATGGCGTGCACCGGGACACACGACTGCCAGGAGCACCTTTGGCCATCGCACGCCTGCAGACTGGAGGGGGAACGGAACTGGTCCCACAAGCAGTGAGCTGCTGCGGCTTGTGTAGGAGATGGGCAATATGAGCACTGAGCAACGTGAACGTGTATTAGAAAAGAGCAGGTTGTATTTGCAGACGTGTGTTCACGCTGACAGCGCACTCCCAGTCTAACAGATTTCCTTTTCAGGTCCTGCTCTGCACATTTACGTGCCTTGTTGGATTTTTTTTGTTTTTGCCTGCCACCAAACAGAAACAAACACATTGTCAATCAATTGCCCTCCACAGCTGGGAACATTTTTGAGTACACAGTTGCGTTGAATGTTTAATTAGGTACGATAACAGGATAAGATGTTCCTGGCACAGCAGTGTGCCTGCAGCTCAAACCTGGGACACATTTCCCCCCTCGCCGGGCACTCAGCACCTACGGCACAGGGATGCCGCTCGGGTACCTGCTGCTAGGGCCCCCTCGGCGTTTCTGCCACCAACACAAGCGATGGTCGTGGATTTGCACCTTAATTGCAAAAAAATAAGCCATCGACTATGGTTTTGTAGGGGAGGCCCCAGTGCAGTAGCCATTTCAGAGGTGTTTTCCGAGGGCCTTTTTCATGTGTACAGGGATGCAAACCGCAGCGGTGCTGGGTCTTATTTGTTCCTGGACCAACAGATGAAGCTCTCGCAGAGTTTCACAGCCAGTAGTGTGCTTTTTTAAAACTCCTGTCCACTCAGACTGCTTTAGGCCACAATATGGTTATCATATGTCCTAGTCTTTTTTTTTTTTTCCTTCCCCAAAGCCTAAGTAAATAACTCCAAACAATTATCAGCTGCTGCGCAAAGCCTGGCTCCTTTCAGCGGAGCCTCGGCCGGTTCCGGGGATCCCGCGCAGGTGGGACCGCCCCACGGGCCAACGGGCCGCTCCCGGCCCCCCGACCCGCTGCGGGCCCCCCCGCCGGTCCCACTCCCGGC